>JAJOOH010008716.1:0-10608 GCA_029582605.1 Solanum gracilifrons | reverse complement strand
TATGTCCCTATAATTGTGGCATGACTAATATTTTTAAAAATATTTTAATTATCTAAAACAATTTTTTTTTGGAAAAAAGCTATAGAAAATAGAAATTACTAGATTTAAAAAAAAAAAAATTGGATCTTGAAAAGATATATTGTTTTGATTTGGATAAATTATGGGAAAAAATTAATAGAGGTGGATTTTTATTTCATTCAATAAGAAAATGACACATAATAAAAAAAAATTAAAAAAAGAGAGAGGGTTGTTAGTTGCAAGGATATAAGTGAGCAAAAAGGTGGATGGAAAGGTAATTTTAGACCAAAAAGATGAGTAGAAGGTATTTTTAGACCAAAAGATGGATGAAGGGTATTTTTAGACCTTTTCCTGTACTTCAGGGGTATTTTTGGCCCTTTTCCGATTATTAAATAATATGATAACTATTTATTATAATAAGACAACTGATCAACATAAATAAATAATTTATGCGGTAAATGTATGTGCTAAAGAAGGGTGAAATTTGTTTGCTAACGGTGATTATCTATTAATAATAAAAACTAAATATGTTAAATATACGAAAGTGTATCCACTCTTCTCTACAGATACAACTGTAGCACTTAGAGTTTTCCGACGATAATTTGATCCAACGATCCTAGGAATTCTACAGAAAAACTGTTGTTTGACTGGATTGTAAAATTGCCTCCATTTTTGTTTAATTCTTCTGTTATATATGCACTACTAAGTCACTAATTGTTAATTCAACATCTATTATTTTTATGTGCATAATTTTTTGTGGTTTGAGAGTACCTAAAAAAAATGTTAAAAGAACAAAGTATCGCATTATCCAAGAAGAGTTTTGGAACAATGATAAATCGTTCTTGTGTGAATTAGAATTCTGAAAACAGTCACTTATACTTGTATTAAAATAGATGGTCTACATCATATCTCTTTAGATACGACTCTTCTTCTAATCATGCATGAACACGAGATGCTTTATGCACATAATATTTCAAAATACAAATGACCAAACCAATATTTTACAAATATTAAACCTTAATATAATATTTCAAAAAATAATAACTTAATTTTTCAATAGGCTAACCAAAATTATAAGAGGCTGTAAAAAAAAAACTTAGAAATAAAAGAATTACATAGATTCTGTGACCAAACCAACAATGTACTCGCTTCTCTCACCAAAAAAACACAATCCGCATACATGACAAAACAATCACTCCCCACCGTAGATCTTAATCTAATCAACGGCTGACATATAGTATTGGCTTCTCACGCGGATCGTCATTAATATATATCCGATCATCGCTTTAAGCTCCAACATACCAACGGCCACGATTTAAACCATCAGCTATATATAAAAAAACACAGAACTCTCAAATCCCCAATCATTGAAGTCCAAAATCAAGAGCAATAAAATGTCAGGCAGAGGCAAAGGAGGCAAAGGAGGCAAAGGATTGGGAAAAGGAGGAGCGAAGAGGCACAGGAAAGTGTTGAGAGACAATATTCAGGGAATTACAAAGCCAGCTATTCGTAGACTCGCTCGTAGAGGTGGTGTGAAGCGTATTTCTGGGTTGATTTACGAAGAGACTCGTGGGGTTCTGAAAATCTTTTTGGAAAATGTGATTCGTGATTCTGTAACTTACACAGAGCACGCTAGGAGAAAGACCGTTACTGCTATGGATGTTGTTTATGCACTTAAGAGGCAAGGAAGGACCCTTTACGGATTTGGGGGTTAGGGTTTTTTTTTTTTGAGCTTTGATCTCAGTTACATATTCATGGAATAGAAATTTGATTTAGCCATTTTTTTTTGTTCTCTCTGTCATCTACACATTTCTGTTAGAATGATTTATGGGGAATTTTTGTAGCTCCTTCGTTACCTAAGCAATGAGGTTAATTTACAATCTCCATTTTTGAGAATGATTTTGAAATTTAAAGTTGAATCCTTTCAATTATAGAAAGGACATGTGATTCTTTTTGGTCTCAACTCATAATTGTTTTGATGCAAAGTTATAAAAAAAAATGAAAGAAATATGTCATTTTAGATATCTTTTGATTATTAGTGTGAATATAAGTTAATTAAATAAAATGAAATTTTTATTAGTTGATCACTTTTCATTTTGTACTATGTTCAAGAAATTATAAAAAAAAAGCATGATTTTACTAATTCATCCATAATTTTTTACAAACAAATGTGAATATTTTAAAAAATAAATTATTGGAAGATAATATAAAAAAAAATTAATATAAAATAACTATAATTAGATAATCAATTAATATGAGATGCAAAAAGCTGTGACTATCATTGTATCTTTCTTGTTATTGTTATTTTTAGTTGTAGACAATAGGACAAGTGCACAAATTCTTGTGTTCCTCTTCTTCTGTTTTTTTTTTTGGTTTAGAATACTTGTCTAAAAATAATGAAGTGCAACAAAGAAGATATGTCGAAAATTTCCCAACAACATTCATCAATTTCTCCTTCTCATTCTAGCGAAATCTTGAGACAAGAAAACCAGTTCGACTAACTACTTCCCATCAGGAACAACAGTCTCTTTCAACATTGTACTCTCATCGGTGCTATTTTCAAGATTTTCTATTGCAGCTTCCACTTCTTGGTTGACACCACATCTAAGATCTGCTGCTCGAGCAAGATCATATTGTTGGTTTTAAAGGTGTGAATAGGAAATGAAGGATTGTAACTCTCTTGAATGGTTGTGATTTTGCCGAAGGGTTGTAACTTTTATGAAAAGTTTGTCTTTTCTAGAAGGTTGTGATCGTTTGAAAGATTGTGACCTTTCTGAAATGTTTTTTTTCTAAAGAATTGTGATCTTTACTCTTTGTTGGCTATAAATAGAGAAACTTTCTCTCATTTTTCTGAATTGAATTCTTCTATTCTTATGCATACATTTCTTACAAAACAAAATCGATCGATCGTGTTTGTGTGTGATTTATTGTTGTCATTTTGAGTTTGTTGAAATTATCGAAGTTTGAGGTACTTCTACTGCTTTAATGGTTAATTCGTTTTATTTTGGGAGGAATTAATCTACAACATCGGGTATTTGAGAAGATTAAATTTTTTAAGGACACATAGTGGGTTCTGTAGACTCGGATAGTTCTTTTCTTTTTCTTTACATCTTTTATTATTGTGAAAATTACAAAAGTATACTACTTAAGCCTTTAATTAACAAAATATCAATGTACTTTTATTTAATTACAAACATAGTTTTTAAATTACATACCTAACAAATTAATTCATTTTCATTTTTAAGTTATTTATTTTTTCAAATTTTTCTCTCTCATGATTTTTTATTAACGTGCATTTAATATGGAGTATAATTAGGATATTAAATTTTTCCAATATTATCTCTCCTATTATAGTCCCATATCTATAGGTTTCATGGATTATTTTTGGGATCATATTTATTTTCTTCTTTTTTTTATATAACTTTTTATGTTACCAATAAAGTTGATGTAGCCATAGGTGAGTTATAGTTTCTAGGAAATTTCCTTCAACTGCCAAATGTCTAAACTCTCCATATTCTTCATATTCAATGTATCATGTTGGTATATATTGCCAGAATATCATTGTTGGATATTGTCTTAATTTTTGAGTTTAACTACCTTTATTTGGTTCATTATGTTGGTTAATTTCTTGTGAGAATTTATTGTGAGTTTGGTTTATAATAGAACATTTCAACAAAAATGTGTGTTTTTGGTATATAATATAACTATGTGTGAGATTGGTATATAATACCAACATGTCAGACACAGTATACCAACATTATTACATGTTTTAACGTAAGTAGTAGTTAAAAGATTTGATAAATGATGTGGGCATGTAATACCAACATTTCATTCATAACAGAAATCATTTACTTTAAGTAGTGGTTTCATATTCAATGTTTCATGTAGGTATAAATTACCAGAATATCAGCCACTATATACACCAATGTTTACTATTATTTTTGTTTACACAACTATACCAATTGTGTATGTGCTGGGTATTTATAGTACAACCATTATTTTTAACATTTTTTATCATTATTATACATAATTTCTTACGTTTATGATGTCGAATATAAATCAAACTTTTTACTTTAACTAGCTTTAAGTGTATTCAATGTTTCAGACCGGTATATTATACCAAAATATCATCTAGTATATACCCTTCATTTATTATCAATACTTGTGCCTATTTCATCACAAGTACACCAAATCGGTACGTGATAGCCATTATTTACATCCATTTTTGTTAACATTTTTCAGTACTACTCCAAAATTATACCAAAAAATTTACGTTAATGATGTGTATTAATTTTGGTTCCAAACAAAAAAATATTTACTCTAAGTAATATTTTCAATTCAATTTTTATCAGTATTTGTGTTATTTCACAATAAGCACACCAATTGTACTACATTTTTTTTGTATGTTACACTAACATTCACTCATTAGTTACAACACAAATTTTTTGAACATGTTGCATTTATCTAAGTCACCTAGAACGCAACAATGTATGACAAACACGGCAATACCAAGCATGTATGTCAAACATGAGAATATCAAAGATATGTCAATCAAATCATCAATAATACAAATAAACTAATCAAGAGTAACCAAATTAGATAAAAGTGCATTTATCAGTCTTAAAAAAATTCAGAATTGTTGGAAGAAAACATCAACAATAATAATTGAAATACAACAATGTTAATTCTAATAAGCAAATTTGGGGCAAGTCTTTTTGTTATGCCTTGATGTACCACATTTACTACATGTGACTTTACTCCTCTTGTATTTTCCTTCGTTGAATCCCTTCTTATGGTCGTTGCTTGGTGGTCTGCCTGGTTGTTTCCTTGTAATAACCCATATCGTTATGAATCTTCATTGGTGGAGATGGTCCGCTCACGACATACTTTAGCTCTAAATGAAATATTGTTCTGTCCACACCTAATTGGGAAGCAATAGTAATAATTAAGCCTTCATATTTTGTGTTTGCATCATATGTTACTCCTTCAATATCGTAATCAACATATCTACCTGTCTTAGATCAAAACATATTCAAAGTCAATCTCATCAATCAACCTGGTCAATTCAATGTATTAAAATAATATAACCTAATTTAAAGAGTTCTCTCCAATAATTATTCAATATATGTACCACAAAATTCATAAATTACACTATTAAGTTATTTTTTGAGTTATCCAAATGATCTATCAAGTAGAATAAATATGAACACCATCATTATGTATCAAAAACGCCACTTTGAAAAACACCATAAAAATCAGAATCTAAGCAAACTGGCAGACCATTATGTTTAGTAAATAAAAACGATCAATTACATTAAATAACTTACCAATCTAAAATATTCTAACAAATAGAATTAATATGACACCATCATTATGTACCAAAAAAACAACAAACTGAATGTCACCAATTAAAAACTATTATTTTCACCCAATAACTTAGCAATCCAAATTATCTACCAAAATATAATCAATATACACACCATCATTGACATTCTGAATGACATCTTAAAAACCAGAAATACACCACAATGTACGATCAACATGTTCAATATTTAAAACCGATCATTTAACCAATTTACTAACCATAAGAACTAAAACTGCTTTCTATTTTTAACCTACAAACCCTAGAAAACAAACCAAAACCAAAGAAAAACTTCCCCCCCAAAAAATAAATGAAATTGCTGAACAACAACAAAAAAATCATTAATTAAAAGATTCGAAATTACACCATTTTTAACGTCGTTTGTTAGATTGTAACAAAAAAAACCATATCCAACATAGTATACTATAACATAACGATCATGATTTTTCACGTAGAAAAATCACTTAAAAAACAACAATCAAATATTGATTTATCAATATTACCTGATGCGTCCCAACGTCCTTTATGGTGAATTAGGATTGAATAATTGTTGGTATCCATGATTGAAGTGCGTCCAAAATGAGTAGTAAGAGATTTTTATTTTTGTTAAGAAACCTTTTATTGTTAGGAGAGAATATATATAACCAATCTGAGCAAATCATGGAAGGTGAAAAGTTTGAGAAAAAAGGGGGGAACGGCTGGAGCAGTAATTGAATGTGTTTTTTTTAATATTTTTTTTATTATTACTAAAACATAACTTTGGAAAAAAACTAATGCTATTTGGGTGGAAAAAAAATGTTGCTATATAGTCGTAATTATGGTACTTAATATGTATACTTAATTTTTTTTTGCTAATTTGAATACATGAGATAACAAGTTTAAGAAATTTAAATTATTGTTGATATTTTCTATAGTAAGTTTTTCTTGGATAGGTAAGATTATTTTTATTTTCTTACCCAAGTGCATTCAAGCATTGCACCCTTCAGTTTTATTTTAATGAAAAAAATTATTTTGTGCATAAAGGCTAAGATGTGCACTTTAATTTTTTTCCCTATATTTTTTATTTTATATAACTATAAGAAGAAGTAAATGAACAGATGTTGTCTCCTTATAATATTTGAACATGAATTGAGTTTCTTATTGAAATTCAATGTCTTCTTGAGGAAAATTGGAATATGATGGAAACAGGAAAATGAAAAATTAGCAAGAAAAGTGACTTGCATGGAATCATTGTTGACAGATAGAATATGATGCAATGGGAGTAAAAATCAATTTCTATCTTTATTTTTCTTGATTATTTCTTTTTCTATCCATTATAAATTATGAGATTTATTTCATAAATGTTAGATAGATGGTCATTATGTGAAAATCTCAAAATATATCTTTATTATTATTTCTATGTATTCTGTTTGGAGGAGGAGAAAAAAAAACTTTTGTAGTTTTCTACTCCATGTGAAATTTGATTGTATCTGACTTTTGGAGACTAAAATCTTCTGATCTTTTACTTCTTTGTTTTGATGAATATAAGAATATCACCGAACAAATCAGACTGTGTATTGGTTTGAAGAATATAGAAACTTCACCAATTTGTTAAATACTCTGTTTGAATGAATATTCAGACTGAAAAAGTAAAAAAACTTTGTCAGGAATATTAAGACTAAACGATTTGAAGAATATAAAAAACTTCATCGTTAACTAGAAACAATGTTAGATTTAAGATTTCTGGAGATTAAAACCTTTTTGGGTTTTTTACTGTTTGAATCAGAAACTGATTCGAAGAAAATAAAAAACCTTCATCAAAATTCAAAGTTCATTCAACTAACGATTAGAAGAATATAAAAACTTCATCGTTAAACTAGAAACAAGTTGTATAAAGATTGAATCTTTATTGTTAGTATTCTAAATACTAATTGTCTGTCTAATTGTGACAGAAAGAAAAAAAACACTAATCACATAAAATTAGTGATTTTTGTGCCTGCAATGATTGTTTCTATGGATTAAATCTCCAAAAGAAAGGTTCGTGTTGCCAATGTGTATTTTGATTGTATATAATTTGAAAGCATGAGAAACAAAATATGTGAAAAATAATTTCAAATACTTGAAAAATATTGTAGAGATCATATTTAAAATGTGTGTGGGGGGGAGGGGGAGGGGGGGGGGGGTTCTTTACTTGTGATAAAGACAAAATTAGACTTAGTATCTAATTTAAATTTGAAAGTACAAGATACGAAATTCAATGACATATTTGTATTATGTGAGGCCCACAATTTTTTTTGAGTATATTTGATAATGTGGTCGTTGAGTCTCTCCTTACTAGCATATGATATGACTAGTATAAAACCACAAAATTATGTTACTCATCCAAAAGAATTGTGTTCTTTGATGAAAAAGTCACTTAAACATTGTGATTTTCATGAAAAAATATGTCTATTAAAATAAATTTATTTGTATAGACATGAGCATTGGTGGAAAGTGATCTGTCATGTTTGTGTTGTAAAACAAACATTTGGGTCATATTGCCCTTATTGGACCGATGAGACTATGGTCATGAGTAATTCTATAAAAACCAAATTGAATGTTATGAAAGGTCTTTCTGAAAAGGACATATGGCAAGGTGCTGACTCTAAAATAATGTCTGTATTTGACAAAGTTATGAAAAGTAACAAATAAACTATTTGTGGGAAAAAGTTACCTCACGGAAGGTCTCTTCAAACTCAGTATTTTTGTTTGTTCTTACTTGTTGAGTCAAACTAATCAACTTAGAAGTTTTTCCTAACTTTGAGTGCAATAAATAAAAATATCAAGTTAAACTTGATAATATAAGAGGATAAGACATTAGTATCCATAACTATGACCGAAATCCTAAAGACACACCTTAACTAAACTAAGGTTCTATTACCTCTCCAAATTCATTTTTTTTTAAATTTGTACACCTTTACACTTACGTGGCACACTTCGTGACTCCACGTAGTTGAGGTGCATGAGATATGTTTGGATGCCACGTTAGCCAAAAAGATGTACAAAATTAAAAAAAATGAATCTAAGAATAATTAGACTTTAATTTAATTAAAGTGTGTCTCTGAAATTTCAATCATAGTCTAGAGGGATATATGTGCCTTATCACTAATATAAAAGATCTTTACTATGATAGTGTACTTCTAAGATTTATTTTATTTGTGTGCAGGAAGAATCATCATCAAATGATAGAAATAGAATATTTCTATTATTTATGTGTTCCAGTAAGTCCAGGTAATAGCAGATTGATAATGACATCCTTCAGAAACTTTGCTGGTTGCGAGTATAAACTATTTCCATCATGGAAATTTCACCTTGACAATAACCTAATCATTGATTCTGATATATATTTACTTCATCTTCAGCTAATTATCCTCTTACAATTTTTTGATTTTACTAGTAGTTGTAACATTATTCTTGTAATTTCTTATTCTTTGATTTCTATTTTAAATATAATATTATTAATTTTTTCAAAATGATTTATCATGCTATCTTTAGCATTTTCTGTTATTTCTTTTTTTGAACTACTTTATGTTAGTTTGATATTTTAATATCAATAAAAATGAATCATATGCCACGTTATGTATCATCATAGCCTAAATGATTATTTATTTATTTTTGTCATTTTGTTTTCAATTAATCTGTTATACATTTATATATAATTTATTATAGTTATGGCATATTACACCAATACTTTATTATGTTCTTCGTTGAGCTGAGGGTATAGTCTAGTGGAAACAATTTTTCTACCTCTCAAGGTAGGGGTAAGATCTGCTTATACACAATCTTTCTCAATCTCCACTTATGAGATTATATATATACTAGTGTAATCATTTAAAATTTATTAAAAAAATAAATTTATAAAATAATTTTAAATTCATGAATATATTAGTCCAAATAAATATTATGGATTAATATAATTGGGTTAATTATTTAAGGGAAAAAGGACGAATTTATCCCCGAACTTTGATAAATGGTATGTCTATGCCCTCCGTTATACTTTGGGTCCATCTCAGCCCCTGCCGTCCAATTATTGGTACACACATGCCCCTCTCACTAACGGCCCCCTCATCCTTTACACCTGTCGTAATCCTAATCAACTACCTGTTTGACCATTATTTTTAACCCATAAACTAACAACCCGCCCCATAAACCCATACCCACCCAATTCACTCTAAAATTGAGATGGCCCTTGAAGCTTTGAATTCTCCAACTGGTACTTCAAATCCGCAGACGTTTCAATTTGAGAGCAAAGGTCAGCAGCAGCTTCGGTACCTTGAGAATTGGACTAAAGGGAAAAGATCTAAGAGGTCATGGAGTATGGATCGCCAGTCGACTGAAGAGGAATATTTGGCGCTTTGTTTGATTATGCTTGCGCGGAGCGATGGCTCTATTAATCAGGTACGATCTCTACCACCGCCGGTGCCAGTGATGAAAATCCACACGCCGTCGGAGAAGATTGAGGAGAAGATGTTGTCTAAGTGTTCGGTTTGTGGTGAGGGATTTGAATTTTATCAAGCTTTAGGAGGACATAAAGCTAGTCATCAGAAACTCATCGCCGGTGGCGGCGGAGGAGATGATCAGTCGACAACCTCAACTACTACTAACGCTACAGGAACTACTAGCTCCCCTAACGGTAACGGCAGTGGAAGGACTCACGAGTGTTTGATTTGCCATAAGTGTTTTCCTACTGGACAAGCTTTGGAAGGACACAAACAGTGTCACTACGACGGCGATAACGCTAACAGTAGCGTTAGCACTATTGTCGGAGTTACGGAGGAGGAGGACGTGGGGTCTACAATCAGCCACCCTGATTTTGACTTGAACATTCCGGCGTTGTCGGAATTTTGTCTTGGATTTGGTTCCGGTGAGGATGAGGTAGAGAGTCCACATTTGGCAAAGAAATCTCGGCTATCTCTACCTCCAAAATTTGAATTATTCCACTCAATTCTCATTTTTCAACTCTCAAATTTTTTGTGTTTTTTATTTTTGTAGTGATTGAATTGAAAATTGACAGAGAGAAATTAGTAGAGTTGGTGTAGAATTAATGGAGATTGAAAAATAAGTAACTGAAGAAATGAGAGATGGTGATGATGAAGTGAAGAGAATTCCTCCATGGACTAAACAGATTACCGTATGAGGAATTGTGAGATAGGAACGAGACTCGGAAGATTTGGGTCTTTTAATTGACTTAGGATACTTTAGAGGGAATC
>JAJOOH010008715.1:0-11837 GCA_029582605.1 Solanum gracilifrons | reverse complement strand
ACTAGGCTAAGCTTTAAATGGAAATAAGTTCCCTCTCAGGCAACTTACCCCGTTTCAAATGCGTTCCTCTCGGACACCCATTTGCCGCATGAAGACCAACCTACGCCTTACCCACTCACTCTCTCGAGCTGAGTGTTAGGATATGGGACTAGGGCTTACCCTCTCGGGCTGAACCTCATGTCGACCCACTCCTTAGACCATCAGTCTAGTGGTTTTGGTTTCGCGACCTCCCTCTCGGGCAAGCCGAAAACACATGGGTGTCTTTGTATTTGCAACTACAAACCCTTTAGATTAAACCACAACCACTAGGTGAAATCACCATTAAAATACATCTAACCTATCAGCAAGCAAGACCCAACAAGAATATCAACCCATATTTGCTAAATCACACCCAAGAATGAGGTTTTTAGCCATACATCAAGAAATAAGAAATTATACCTAACATGATAATGAAATCAATTGGGTATAAGAAATTAAACCTTGAATTAAGCAAAGGAAAGTGAAGACCCATTTCCAACTTGGGGAAGAAGAACTCCTTTCTTCAAGTCTCCACAAAACCCTCTCCAAACTTGAGAGAAAAATATTAGCTAGAATATGTTCTAAAGTGAAAAATAATAATAATATGTTCCACTCTCTAATCTCTAATTCTAAATAGTATTTATAGTTTACACAGATTGTGTTGCGGAGGATTGTTCGGCGACATTAGTCAAGATGGTTGATGAACTTGGCGGTCCGTCTTTTGGTCAGCTCATCGCCTTTAGTGTTTTGCCTTTTGCATCATCGCATTCTGGATCATTGGGCGGTACAGTACTGCTTCGCGGAACTGATCGGCGACCCGCCGACTGCTCCTTTTCTCACCTTTTGATCCACTTCCTTCACGGCTTCGCGTACTGGAACGAAGGGAGGCTCATGTCGTTTTGGCGACTCGCCAAGTTAAACTTGGTGATCCACAGGATTCCATTTCTTGTTCTTTTTAGCCCTATTTGCTCCGTTTTGCGCCTAATTGTCCATGCTTCCTCTAAAACTTCAAATACCTGAAACTTCAGCATTTTAATCAGGTATTGAGGTAAAACAAGCATTCAAGGACACTATTTCCATTAAAATAAAGCCGTAAATGAGTCCAATTTGTGGACTCATCAACACCCCAAACTTAAACTTTTGCTTGTCCTCAAGCAAACTCAAGTTCAGCCGTTCAAAAAGGGTGCCTCAAACAGTGCTACACAAGACTAAATCATGAATGCACACAACAAGACTCAATTCACTTATGCAAGGATCAATTGTGTACTCAAAGATTCAAATTGTGACACACCATCACCGAAGATTCTCATGCTCGCAATACTTGCTACTTGTGCAAGTTCAAGCTCAACAAAAGTATCTAAATTCCCTCGCACAAAGAATGATTCCATATTCACACACATATATGAGTCAATTTAAGATCAGGAATCAGATACAACGCTCACACTCAAAAAGAGGAACACAATGCATGTTTTCACCCATAGGTTTGCCCTTATTTTCCAATTGACTTTCAATTTGGCTTACTCAAGATCAAAAAGGTCTTTCTAAGGCTTGTAACGGGGCTGAGTGCAAAGGTATGGTCATTTAGGCGTAGTGACTTTTTCCTCGTGAGATGCAGTATTCTCAAGACATTCCCTTTCTCTCCTTTATCAATTCTTTGTCTAGTGCTTCTAAGTCACCTTTTTATTCACCTTCCATGAATTGCATTGGAACCCAAATTTCTTCTGTACTTTATTCCATTTTTTTTAGGGGTTCCATTGTTCTGCAATGAAGACTTCTTATAGCACTTCTTGACTTCTCTTTTTCCTTTTCACCACACCCCCAACTTAGGCTTTTTGTCCTAAGTTGGCTATTCACTAAACTACAAATCAAGAGGATTATAGGTAGTGGATCAAGTAAGGTCTAGGGTTTATCAAGGTTCTTCCAAAGAAAGGTAAGGCTCAAGGGGTGTTCAAGAGAGTTTCACACGCTCACAGGTAGGTCAAAAAAAGAGGTATATGTCAAATTGGCTCACACTCTTTAAAATTGCCTAAGATCATCTCAAGAGTACACCTTTCTAAATCGATCAGACTAACCAGGCAAATTCTAAGTTTATTCATGCATGGTTCAAAGTAAGCTAATCACACCAAGCATTGATACTTCAGTCAAACAAGACTAGACACGTTCGTTAGCGTGCAACGGTCCTCACAAGAAAATCAATTCGATAAATGGCTAGTCATAACGAGATGCAAAGAGTGCACATATTGTCTATGTAGCTTCATTTGGCCTCGTTGTTGCCGTGCATTTATGTTTGTTCAATTGGGAGCACTATTCAAGTCACCGGTATTGATCGAAACCGAGACTTAATTTTTTGCAAACGAACAACCACTTTCAACACAAGTGGTGGTGAAAATCCTTTCGAAAGGATCAAAATTATTTTGCAAGTAAAACGACAGGAGCCATGAGCTCAAACATCCACAGAAAATCAATATTTAAAACAATTTAAAAGAGACAGGCCAAATATCAAAAGAACACACAAAGGTGGGCCTCACCCCACCACAAAAAAAAACGTTTGTCCTCAAATGCATGTAGTAGTATCCAAAAGTTTAGACAAGTAAAGATAGAGAGAGGTGAAGGGGAATCTTGTCTACACGCTTGCTTCATCTGTCGGAGCTGCATTAGTTTGAAACTTCACAGTGGTCCCCGAATTGTCATTCTGGGTTTCATTGGGTTCCTTTGTTTTAGCTTCTACAGCGATGTTAGCTTCGACCATTCTATCCACATCATGGGCCGCCAAGAAGGAATTCGCGGCTCTGTATAATCCGCGCCTCCATGAAGGAATGGCGGGACCAATGGGAATTTTCCTACTGGCACTTACTTTCTTACTCTCCCTTCTTTCTATGGCCAGTTCTGCTATCTTTTTGTCTCTTTTGAAATCCCTTGCTTTTACTTGTCGGGGTGGCCTGTCTCTTCCTACAACTTTTGGTCTTCCCATTTCTGCAAAGGCTTTGGGACAAGTTAGAAAGTATTTATACAGAGCAGGAGTCTGGTGCGCATAAAATCACCTTGCCACACTAGTTGGTGACATGCTTACTCAATTGGGTTAGTTATTGAAATCTGTGCATAACAGAACAAAGGGTGCAGGCAAGAAGGGCGATTTAAAATACCTCTCGGTGAGTCGCCAAAAATATTCAGCGATAGCAGGTTTCTCACCAATTTTAATAGATTAAATAACCCAACTTTGCTTTTAATGAAAGGCGACAAGGGCAGTTCGGCGAATAGCCGAGTGATTCGGCGAATAGCCGAGTGATTCGACGAGCTAAGCCCGGCTCGTCAGCTGACTCAATACGCTTATGTTCTACGTGATTTCCAGGCTCAACCCCCGCAACCTAGGTCAAAGAAACTCAACCCCCTATAGCACAAACTCACAATAAAACCCATAATAGTATCACACCCCCGCAGTTAATTAATTCAAATTAGAGCATAGTTGATTTGGATTCTACGAATTACACAACGATAGTGATCAATGATGTATAAAATGCCATCAATGCGGGGATTCAGGGTGCATCTTTGTTTTCTAAGACAGATTTGAGGTCTGGTTATCATTAGTTGAATATTAGGGGTTCTAATATCCCTAAGACAACTTTCAGAACTCGTTATGGGTACTATGAGTTTCTTGCGATGTCTTTTAGTTTAACTAATGCCCCTGAAATGTTCATAGAGTTGATGAAGGAGGTGTTTCAACGTTATTTGGATTCCTTTGTGATAGTGTTCATTGATGACATCTTGGTGTACTCCAAGATTGAGGAGGATGACGATCGACATTTGAGAATTGTACTCTAGATTTTGAGGAATGATAAACTTCATGCCAAGTTCTCAAAGTGCGAGTTTTGGCTTGATTCCACTGCATTATTGGGACACATGGTGTCCAAGGAGGGTATTCGAGTAGATACATCAAACATTGAGGTAGTTAGAGGTTGGACTAAACCTACGTCAATTATTGAGATACAAAGTTTTGTGGGACTTGCAGGCTACTACAGACGATTATGCAGAGCTTCTTCGCTATTGCATCTGCTATGACCAGATTGACTCGACAGAGTGTGAGCTTCCAGTGGGTGATGAATGTGAGGAGAGCTTTCAAAAGTTTAAGACCTTTTTGACTTTGGCACCTATATTGACTTTACTTTAGGAGGGTGTTGACTTCACCATTTATTGTGATGTTTCTTAAGTTCGGTTAGTTGGTGTTTTCTGATGTAGAAAGGGAAAGTAATCACCTATGCTTCTAGATAGTTGAATACCCATGAGAAGAACTACCGTACTCATGATTTGGAGTTGACACATGTAGTATTTGTGCTTAAGCTTTGGCGACATTATCTATATGGGGTACATTGTGAGGTGTTCAGCGATCATCGGAGTCTTCAGTACATCTTTAGCCAGAGATATCTGAACTTCAGGCAGCGTAGGTGGCTTGAGAAATGTGGTGGCCGATGCTTTGAGTAGGAAGACTTCTAGCATGGAAAGTCTTATCACTATTAGTGCAGATGAGAGACCATTGTCTAAAGATGTTCAGAGATTAGCCAACAATATTGTCCAGTTACAGATTTCTTAGCAGATATGTGATTTGATAGCATTTATAAAGGCTCGTTCTTCCTTAGTTGAACAGATTTGTGAGTGTTAGTTTGATGAAGAGAAGTCATGTCTCATTCGAGACAAGGTGGTGAGAGGGGAAGCCAAGTAGGCTATCCCTGATTCTGAGCGTATCTTGAGGATTTGGGGCAGGATCTATGTGCCAAAGGTGGGCGAGTTGATTAGATTAATTCTTGAGGAGGCCCATTGTTCCCAATATTCTATCCACTCAGGGGCGGCGAAGATGTATCATGATCTAAGCATGCATTATTAATGGTGTGGGATGAAGAGAAATGCAGATTTATTTTGAGGTGTTTGACTTGTGAACAGGTTAAGTGCAAGCACTAGTGGCCCGAAGGTATATCTCAGAGGATGGTCATTCCTACTTGGAAATAAGAACGGATCACTAGGGATTTTGTTGTGAGACTACCTACCCCGGTGGATGATTATGATTCTATTTGGGTTATGGTTGATTGGTTGACCAAGTCTGCTCACTTCATTTTGGTTGGGGTGAAGTATACGATAAAGAAGTTAGTTGAGCTTTATATCAGTCAAATAGTGTGACTACAAGGAGTCCCAGTTTCTATTGTCTCTAATCGAGGTTCCTTGTTCACTTCCCATTAGGCATTTCAACATGGTTCTAGTACTTAGTTAGATATGAGTACAAGTTTTCACCCTCAGACAGATGGTTAGTTTGAGCAGACGATTCAGGTGTTGGAAAACATGCTCTGAACTTGTGTGATTGATTTTTGTGCTAGATGGGATCAGCATTGGCCTTTAGCAGAGTTTACCTACAACAACAGTTATTACTCTAGTATTTAGATGGCCCCATTTGAGGCATTTTATGGCTAATGGTGTAGCTAACAGGTCGGATGGTTTGATTCAGTTGAGATAGACTCATTAGATATAGACTTTCTTAGAGATGTTATCAAGCAGGTCGATATGATCTAGGGTAGACTATTTACAACCGGAGTCGACATAAGAGTTACGTTGATCATAGAGTTTGAGCCCTAGTGTTCATGGAGGGTGACCATGTTTGGCTCTGACTGTCAATCATGAAGGGTGTGATGAGGTTTGGAAATAAGGAAAAGCTTTGCCCTAGATACATTGATCCATTTGAGATTTTGAGTCGCATGGGAAAGGTGGCCTACAAGTTGGCCTTGCCGCCTAGCTTGCTAGTTGTGCATCATATGTTTCATCTTTCCTTGTTTTGGAAGTACGTGCCGGATGATTCCCATGTACTTTCCCTTTATTCGGTTTAGTTGGGTCCACATTTATCTTTTGTGGATGAACCTATAGTCATTTTGGTAGGCAGGTCCGAAAGCTTAGGAGCAAACATATTGCTTCAGTGAAGGTGTAATAGAAGCATCATTCAGTTGGTGAGGCAACTTGAGAGACAAAGTAGGATATGCGTGCGAGATATCCTCAGCTTTTCAAGGCTTCAAGTATTTTCTTTTGCTTTTTGTTCAAGGATTAACATGATTTTTAATGGTGCATAATGTAATGACCCGATTGGTCATTTTCAAAAAGTATTGTGAATTTTCCATTTCCCCCATCCGACCTTGACCCCGAGTCTTTTATGTTCGAGTTCTATAATATGGTTTTAAACTTTGAGTGAAAAGTTGAGAATTTTGCAAGTTGTGATTTCTAAAGGCTAAGTTGCTTAAAAGTGGTTTTCAGAGTCTTTTGGAGTATCGAGTGTCGGAATGGAATTATGTCAATTCTATTAGTTATAGAATGTGAAATCTGGTCTATGAGAGTTGTTGGTTTTTTATTTAGAGTCTTTGTCAGGATTTGAGGACCTTAGTGTAAAAATTATGGAGATTTATCCTTTGGGTTGACTTTGGTCAAAATTCGGGGTTTGGATGCTCGAATCGGAATTCTGAGAGTTTTGTTGGATTTGGGGATGATTTTAGGCCTAGGTGAGGTCTTCATGCATTTTTCTGAGGTCCTGAACTTGTTTTAGACTTTTTAGTCATTGTGTTAATTTCTTGTGGTTTCCATAGATGTCGAGTCAATGAGCCCTTGAATTTTTGTTTCAATGGTTCCATTGAGTCTGGACGTCGAATATGATCAATTTGCATATTTGATTTGTGTGCACGGGGTTCCAAATGAATCCCAAGGGTCTTTTTAGTGCCTTCAGAGTTGGTTAATGTTTCTGGTATTGTAGTCCTCGCTCTTGCGGAGGGCTTTCGCTTTTGTGATCTCCTCTTTGGCAAAGGTCGGCTCACAAAAGCGAGGCTGACCTTTTGGGCGGGATTTGCTTAAGTGGATCAGGGATCGCTTTAGCGAAGGTCGTTTATGTGGAGCTTGGTTTGCAACAGTGAGACCTCCAATTTTTGTGGGGTTCACTTAAGCTAACCTACTGGTCGCTTGAGCGACATCCGAGAGGGGTTTTGACCTGCCATTTTTGAGGTTTAAGCCATATACTCCATTTTTGAGCTTGGGAAACCCTTTGAGGTGATTCGTGAAATATTTTCTTGTGCTAAATCATTAGGGTATGCTTTCATGACCCTCCTATGATTATTTAAGGATTTTAACATCAAATTATGAGATTTTGATTGGTAAATGGTAATGTATTTCAAGAACTCAAGTTCTAAACTTAAATGGAGATTGTGAACTGATTTTGATTCCTTTTTCAAAATGGTTTTCACCATTGAGTTTCCAAAGACTTGAACATCTTTTTCCAAGTATTAAATTTCATATTCAAATTTACAAAATTGAGTTTTGAGTTGATTGACCATATCAAGGAAATTGATGTGGGTATTATTGTTTCCAAGAAATTATTATGAATACTTGCTTGTATATAGATTGTGTGGCTTCAGAAGTGATTCGGAAGGGGAAAACTCAACTCTTGAAATAATTAATTCATTGGTTTAAAGGCAAGTGATCTCTTAAGCTTTGTAATCTAGTAGAATTGTCTACATCTCTTAATTTTATGTGTGTTGGGGAGTAATTGGGAATGAGGTGAGGGGTTTTATTGCTCCACTTGATTAATGTTAATTAATAAAGAAGGGGTAAATAATAGGGTTTCGTGATGATAATGGCAACTTTTTATTGCCTTATTGTGACCCTATTTGATTGATTAGGGAAATGCCTTGATGGCTTGAATGCGTGGTTGAATTACATGACTTATTGTCTTTTCATGTAGTGTGATACTGCTTGCGTGCATTGATTGTTGAACATGTGATGCGACATGTGATGATCATTGATGTCGAGGTCTTTTCCGACAAATGCTTATGATGCCGAGGTCATTTTCTGGTGAGTGTAATTAATATAAAGTCGACAGGAAATGGTTCGGTTTAGTGATTTGATATAAAGTCGATGATAAATGGTTCCGGCTAGTGATTTGATATAAAGTCAATTAGAAATGGTTCGGTTTAGTGATTTCATACAAAGTCAATGGAAAATGGTTTCGGCTAGCGATATGTAATAAAGCCGATAGGAAATGGTTCCAGGGAGAGTTGATTCTTGTGTTTTGATGCATTTTGATGCTTATGATTGACTTATTGGTTAATTTTGATTGATTTATTTGATACTTGTGATTCGACAACGTGATACGTGTTGGTTGTTGGCTTGTGACTTTGGACTGTGAGTTTTGAGGCCTTGTGAACTGTATATTGTAGAACTCTTAGGTTTTGCTGATTTCTGTGCAGGTTGTAGGTTGAGGAGGTTCGGTTGGGATGAAAATGAGTATTCGATTTCTAGATAGGTTACCTTGTTTATTAAGTTTCTTGTTGGGTACCATGTTGTTGGTACTCACTCCTTGCTTCTACACCTGTGTAGGTTCCTAGACCGGACTCATGTCTTCTTCTCCTTCCCCTTCTTCTTCTTCTTTTTCTGATTCTTCTCCTGAGGCTTGTCAAGGATTTTGTGAGATAGTTACTTGTCGTTCTGGTAGGTCCTCTTGTTCCCTTACCTTATGTATTGTTCTACTTGAAAAACAAAAATATTGAGACTTGTATTTCAAATTCTGTTTTTACATTATTGGCTTAAACACATGACAACGAAGTTTTGGGGTGTTAATAGAAATAATAAGTTTTTCGCTTTTATCTTGTTCTTGCTCTATCTTTATGCATTCCTTTCATTTTGTTGGATTGAGGCTGACTTGTCTTGGTGGGAATAGCCAAGTGCCATCACTTCATTTTTGGATCGTGACACATTTTAGCCAATCATTTCTTGAATTTACCTAGAAAATAAACCCCATGCATGACCATCAATATGATATATAGTTTCAACTTTCAATGGTATGAACAAAATAATCAATTAGTTAAATGAAGGCAAGACGCAATCTCTGTTATGAAATAAATAAAAAAATCGATGAGTTAAAAAATCACAAGCATAAAATTTGATGTCATCTCAATCATGAATTTGCCTCTTGAGAGAAGACAAAATTATGTGAATTTAGAAGCATACATTAAAACTTATGGATCTAGTAATATTAAAACTAACATGTTGTCCCAACATATTAATCTAGGTTCGAATGAGCAAGTAAAAAATTATAAGAAAATGAACAACATGACCAATGACTCAATCAAACATCAAAACATATATATGCGAAATTTTTTATGGATCAAACGACATGAACTGATCGACATGATTTCTCAAAAAAACATGGTGTCACAAATAATTGAATTTACGAATCAAGATCTATATCTATACAGATCTCTAGTCTAAAATGCTTATCCTAATTTTAATAGTAAAAAAGTGAAAAGAATAAAACTCACCAATTTCGCAAGAATGCAAAATTGAAGATTTTTTTTATGTAGTGAAAATGAATGGTCAAAAGAGGTGAATGATGAACATATCCTAATAAAAGAGAAATATTTATTATTCAATGAAATGAACAATTGAAGGGGGTAATGTGTAGTTAATTAGGTGGTTGTAGCATTAATTGCTACATTAATGACATGATTTAATATTTTAAATAGATTCCATGCGGAGAAATATATGTTAATTTGATTGATTTATTTGATACTTGTGCTTCGACTACGTGATACGTGTTGGTTGTTGGCTTGTGACTTTGGGCTGTGAATTTTGAGGCCTTGTGAACTGTTTATTGTAGAATTGTTAGGTTTGGCTGATTTCTGTACAGATTGTAGTATGAAAAGGGTCGGTTGGGATGGAAAAGAGTATTCGAATTCTGGATAGGTTTCGTTGTTTATTAAGTTTCTTGCTGGGTACCATGTTGTTGGTACTCACTCCTTGTTTTTACACCTGTGTAGGTTCCTAGACCGGACCCATGTCTCCTTCTCCTTTTCCTCCTCCTCCTCCTTCCTCTCCTCCTCCTCTTCCTCCTCCTCCTCCTCCTTCTGCTCCTTCTTCTTCTTCTTCTTCTTCTTCTTCTTCTTCTTCTTCTTCTTCTTCTTCTTCCTCCTCTTCCTCCTCCTCCTCCATCTTCTTCTAAGGCTTGTCAAGGATTTTGTGAGGTAGTTGCTTGTCGTTCTGCTGGTCCTCTTGTTCCCTTACCTCATGTTTTATTCTACTTGAAAAACAAAAATATTGAGACTTGTTTTTCGGATTCTGTTTTTACATTATTGGTTTATACTCATGACAACCATGTTTTGGGGTGTTAATAGAGATAATAATTTTTTCGCTTTTATCTTGTTCTTGCTCTATCTTTATGCATTCCTTTCATTTTGTTGGGTTGAGGCTGACTTGTCTTGGTGGGAATAGACAAGTGCCATCACGTCATTTTTGGATCGTGACACATTTTACCCAATCATTTCTTGAATTTACCTAGAAAATAAACCCCATGCATGACCATCAATATGATATATAGTTTCAACTTTCAATGGTATGAACAAAATAATCAATTAGTTAAATGAAGGCAAGACACAATCTCAGTTATGAAATAAATAAAAAAATCGATGAGTTAAAAAAGAACAAGGGAAAAATCACAAGCATAAAATTTGATGTCATCTCAATCATGAATTTGCGTCTTGAGAGAAGATAGAGTTATGTGAATTTAGAAGCATACATTAAAACTTATGGATCTAGTGATATTAAAACTAACATGTTGTCCCAACATAATAATCTCGGTTCAAATGAGCAAGTACAAAATTATAAGAAAATGAACAAATTGACCAGTGACTCAATTAGATATCAAAACATATATATGCGAAATTTTTTATGGATCAAACGACATGATTTCTCAAAAAAACATGGTGTCACAAATAATTGAATTTACGAACCAAGATCTATATCTATACAGATCTCTAATCTAAAACGCTTATCCTAATTTCAATAGTAAAAAAAGTGTAAAGAATAAAACTCACCAATTTCGCAAGAAGGCAAAATTGAAGATTTTTTTTATGTTGTGAAAATGAATGGTCAAAAGAGGTGAATGATGAACATATCCTAATAAAATAGAAATATTTATTATTCAATGAAATGAACAGTAGAAGGGGGTAGTGTTTAATTAATTAGGTGATTGTAGCATTAATTTCTACATTAATGACATGATTTAATATTTCTTAATAGATTCCAAGCGGAGAAATATATGTTACTCTATGAAAATGAAGAATTAAATTGGGTGAATGTTAAATATATACAAATATTAGTGATTGCAGTTAATTGAGTTTTCAAATAACTTTTCAAACAAAGAACTCTTGACTATGCAATGAAAATGAACAATCGAAGGAGTGATACTTAATATATATGTAATGACCCGGTTGGTCATTGTTGTAAATTTCCATTAATTTACCATTTTGTCCCTCCCGATATCGACCCCATGTCTTTTATGATTGAATTTGAAAAGTTGGTTTTCAAATTTGAGTTAAAAGTTGAGAATTTTGTAAGTTTTGAATTTGGAAAGCTTATATTATTAAGAAAGTGGATTTTGGAGCCTTTTGGAGTTTCGAGTGTCGGAATGGAATTTAGTCGATTTTATTTGTTCTATAATGTGGAATCTAGTCTTTGATAGTTTTCGATTTTAGTTTCTGAGTCTTTTTGATGATTTGAGGTCCTAAGTTGTGAATTTGTGGAAACTATAGCATTTATTTTGACTTTGGTCAATATTCAAGTTTCGGATGCTTGAATCATAATTTTTAGAGTTCCATTAGATTAGGAGGATGATTTTAGGCCTAGGTGATGTCTTTGTTAATTTTTGAGAGGTCCCAAACTTGTTTTAGCCTTTTTAGGCGCGAGTTAGTTTCTTGTAGTTTTCATGGATATCGGGACAAAGGGACCTCAGATTCGTGTTTTGACGATTTCAT
>JAJOOH010008714.1:0-12047 GCA_029582605.1 Solanum gracilifrons | reverse complement strand
TAGGTAGTGTATTTTCCGTTGATTCTTCCCGTGGTCATTTATGTCTTTCACTTGTCGACTCACATTCAGTTTTATACGGATAAAGGTGTTCAAAGAACTCAGCGTTATCTGACTCAATTACCGTATTCACATGAATTTCAGGATTATCAGATTTGTGAACCAAAAACCGACAGGACTTACTATTCACAACATATCCAAAAATACACAATCCACTGTTTTGGGTCCAATTTTCACCCTCTTGGGTAAAGGAACCTCTACCTTGGCTAGACACCCCCACACTTTGAAATATTTCAAGTTGAGTTTCCTTCCTTTCCATAACTCAAATGGAATCGATTACGTTTTGCTATGGGGTACCATATTGAGTATCTTGTTAGCCGTAAGGATGGCTTCCCCCGATAGGTTTCACGGTGAACCAGAACTGATTATCAAGAAATTCATCATTTCCTTTAATGTTCTGTTCTTTCATTTAGCCAAACCATTTGACTATGGTGTATAGGGTGCAGTAGTTTGATGGATAATACCATATTCCGAAAAAATTTCTGCAAAAGGAGATTTGTATGCTCCACCGCTATCACTCCGAATCATTTTTATCTTTAGATTCAATTGATTTTCCACTTTATTTTTGTATTTCTTAAATGCATCAATTGTTTCATCCTTACTATTAAGCAAATATACATAACAAAATCGAGTGCAATCGTCAATAAAAGTTATAAAATACTTTTTCCCACCACGAGATGGTATTGACTTCATATCACATATATCTGTGTGAATTAAGTCTAAAGGTTTTGAATTCCTGTCAACGGACTTATAAGAATGATTAACAAACTTACTTTCCACTAAAATTTCACATTTCGATTTATCACACTTGAAATCAGACAATACTTCTAAAGTAATCAATTTTCGCAAGGCATTGTAATTTACATGTCCCAAATGGGTATGCATAAATCATTTGACTCCAATAAGTAAACAGAAGCATAATTCTTATTAATACTGTCAACAATCATTACATTCAGTTTGAAGAGGCCCTCATTGAGGTAGCCATTTCTTAAGAACATCTCATTCTTACTTATTAAAGCTTTGTCACTAACTAGGACACACTTAAACCTGTTCTTAATGAGCAATGCAACAGAAACTAAATTCTTCCTTATAGTAGGAACATGCAGAACGTTGTTCAAAGTCAATACCTTGCCGAATGTCATTTTCAATATTACTTTCCCAGTTCCTACATTCCTTGCTGTTGTTGTGTTCCCTTTGAACAAATCTTCATCGAACTCAGCATGAGTGTACGTTGCAAAGGTTTCTTTCGTAGAGCAAATATGTCGAGTGGCACCTGAGTCGAGAAACCACTCCTTAGGATTTCCAACTAAGTTGCACTCTGAGATCATTGCATAGAGGTCATCCGCATTTTCCATCTCTTCCACGATGTTTGCTTGACTTTTGCCTTTTTCTTTGTCTTTGTCCTTTCTTGGAGCACGACAGTCAGAAGACTTATGACCAGCCTTATCACAGTTGTAACAGTTTCCCTTGAATTTCTTCTTGGCTTGTTCTGACTTCTGTCCGTTTGACTTCTTTCTCTTGTTGCCTTTGGAAGGAGCTTCTTCAACAACATTAACTCCAATTATTGTTGAACTCTTACGGGACTTCTTTTTGGTGGTTTTGTTATCTTCCTCAATCTTGAGCCGAATCATAAGATCTTCAAACTTCATTTCCTTACGTTTGTGCTATATATAATTCTTGAAGTCGTTCCACGAAGAAGGTAACTTCTCGATCATTGCAGCCACTTAAAAAGATTCATTTACTACCATATTCTCTACAATCAGATGATGGACAATAAGTTTAAGTTCTAGCAGTTGTGATCCAACAGTTTTACTATCTGACATTTTATAGTCTAAAAACTTTGCAACCACAAATTTTTTCAAGCATGCATCTTCTGTCTTATATTTATTCTCAAGGGCATTCCATAATTCTTTCGAAGTTGTTATTGCACTATAGACATTATGTAAGTCATCCACTAAAACATTCAGAATGTAGCCCTTACATAGAAAGTCTGCCTGTTTCCATACTTCAATCATCATGATTTTTTCTCTGTCTAGCATTTCAGCAGCATGCACCAGCATTTCTTCACTGGTAAAGTTCTGCAGACCAAGAGTTGTAAGCTAGAAAAATACCCGTTGTTACAATCCATTGAAATTCACACCAGAAAATTTTCTCGGTTTCTCTGCTGGTGGTACAACATATCGAGTTGGTGCAACAACAACCACCGTGACATTATCATTTGCCATTTCAAAATCTGTAATTAACAGAAATCATTATAAATGACTTAGTAAGCAATAAGTTAAATTGCAAACTTAATAGGAGTATAAAACCACGAAGGTTTTTGTCTCCACCAGAAACACAGATTAAAAAAAATATAATTTCCTTAAGATAGTTAGATAATTTGTGTTTAAAACAATACTTCTAATTACAATGAACTTTGTAGAAACACGAAGTTACCAAAGTTTAATGAACCAGTGAAGAACAGAAGAACAAAAATTAATTCAGAAAACTAAAATCTGTAAAAACATACCAGAATCTGGAAAAATAGAATGGAAAGAAGATCAAGCCCACTGAATGCACAGTGTCCCCTTAAGGAAATTATTACCCTCTAGTATCCGAGGTTTGATTTGGAATATGTCCTCCCAGGATATAATGGTTGCAACCTTTCAGAATCCACACGACCATTCATGAAAGTTTGCAACCTTTCAAACGGTCATGGATGTTCCTGAAAGTTGCAACCTTTCGGAACAGTCATTTCTAGCGGCGGGAAATTCAAAATAAAATGTGAAAGAATTTAAATAAAATGGTTCAGGCGGATCCAATTTCAGAACGTTTTGGTTAATTAACTAAATAATTGAAACTCTCGATCGATCATTTTCCGAAGCCGAAGCCAAGCTGAGCGACGACGACGACGACATGAGGTGGGTCTCTCTTTCCAACCCTTTTATCAACTAATAGAAGTGTTTCTCTATTTAAACACATCTATTTTTCTTTCCACCACTAATGAGGGAGAAATGCATTTTCTTAAAGCATAAGAGAACCTTTTCCAGTTTCTCTTTTCATCTTCCCTCCATTTCCCATTAACTTTTGCTATACCCAACAATTGTTATACCCAACAACATCTTGTTTGAATTGTTGGTATACACACACATATCATGCATACATACACATTATTTATATATGTAAAGTGGTAATGCATCATCGACAGTCACTTGATTATTCAAAATATCGTTTTAGCCATGCAATGTTGTTCTTGACAAAATATTCATCTACTATGTTGTTGACAGTCATTTAGTTATTCATAATTATCATTGTAGACGTGTGACATTACTGTGCTTGTCAAAAACCTGAAGGAACATTAATCATGGGTTGCTTGTTAATGTAACGACATGTTCCCATCGTTATAGAAAAGCCAACGGGTGAAAAATTAGGGCCTGAAAACATTTTCGTAGTATTTGGATTTTCCCAACCTTGTCCAAATTTGGACGAAATTGGAGTCTTTGAGGTGTAGGGAAATCTGGTAACAATCGGGGGAATCATTTATGATTTTGATTGCATGAGTAGTTAGATAACCCGTTAAGGAATCCGTACGACTTACGAAATTGAATTTGGGTGAGTAGAACTCCCGGAATTGATCTTGGCGTAAAGGGTATTTTCTGAGCGTCGTTGGTTAGAGGTGCGTTGTGAAATGAGAATTTTGGAATTCTTGAATTAGCTCTCTGCCTAGCGTAACCTGCTTTGGCGCCGCTTTTTGCTGCTTTGGCGGGGCTGCTACAGCGGGGTGACGACTGCTATGGTGGGCTCGACATGAATTAAAGTCGTTAATAAACCCCTAAATGACCTCATTATGCACTTTTCGACTTTTAGAGCTAAGGAAAGAACCACAGGCGACTCCTACTCATTGTTCACCATTCTTGAGGCTAAATATAAGCTTTTCACTCCTCGAATCCATTTTTTGATCCGTAGAACGTAATAGAATGGGTGAATATTGATGGGGGAGGGTTTTGTTATAGATTTTATGGTGGAAAAAACCCTAAATTGGATAATTAGGATCATGGGTATGATCTAGGGTTCATAGAATTGTTAGTAATTCGGGTAATTAGTGATTGTTTATTGATTCCTGTTTATATTGATTGTTTGTAGACCAAGAACAAGAGGAACAAATTCGGAAAGGGAAGGATCAAGTTTCTTAGGGTTTCAAGCTTGTTTCGAGGTATGTGATGGTTGTGATTCTATGATTGTGTGATGTATGCTTGTTCTTGCTTCATTATGATACTTGTATGTGTATGAATGTTGCAATGTTGATCACACTTGATTGCAAATGAGATAGATGAATGATGATTGCCATGAAATCATGACTTGAATGTATGATCTTGATGATATACTTGTGATAGTGATTGTGATTGTGGTGTGTTGAGTGGATCGGTTGCCACGTTCCGACATAACTAGCTTGGATCGGTTGCCACGTTTCGGCATAACTATGGGATCGGTTGCCACATTCCGGCATAATTATGGAATCAGATACCACGTTCCGATATGCTAACTGTTTGGGTTTGGGTTCCATGAGAGGACCAATGATTTGATATAAAATGTGAAGTTGTTCATTGTTCGTAAATGTTGATATATATATATATGCATCTTATTATAATGTTGTCTTGACTTGCTTATGTTGCACTTAGTGGGATAGTCGCATGATCCTACCAGTACACTGTGGTTGTGTACTGTTACTGCACTTGCTCTTATTTTTATTGAGTACAGGGCATCTTCAAGCGGCAACTAACAGACCTCGCTTAGCAGATCAGTGATTGTTCGAATTCAAGGGTGAGCCAATTCTTCCTAACTGCCATGGAATTCTCTTTCGTCTATGTCCACCATTTTCAGACTTAGACTTATGTTCTAGTTAGTTGATTAGTTCATCAGTTTGGGGTTGTATCCCTTCTTGTTTAGACTTGGTTCATTGTTAGATTTTTGGTACATTGACTTTCAGGTTCTAGGTTATTTCTTCCGCATTGTTAGTTGTTAGATCTTTGGTTGAAGTTTATGAGAACTTCAGTCTTTAGCTATTATTTCTGCTTTCATATACTTAAATGTCTTAGTTTTGGTTTAGTTGCTTGATTTGGGTTGTAGTAGTGGTTCTCCCACCAGAGTGTTAGTGTGGGTGCCAATCACGATGGTCTGGGTCGTGACAGTTAATTAACATATAAGTGTTTAAATGACGGGTGTAGAGTATAGTAGTAGTAGTAGAGTTGTGGCAGTTGTGTGACGTACCTTTTGAAGACATCAATCTTGTATATTCTTGATTTTCTTTGATCCAGATTTTCAAAAAGACAACGCAATGTGAAATCTTTTTCATGTCGATGATTAAAAATTACACTTTCAAATGTTGATCAGAGAGTAGATAATTTAACTCCGAGAAGAGAAAGCAAACACTTAGGAATACTTCCTGGTTTCCAGCCTTGAATAATGTTAATTAGACTCTTAGTTTAAGCACTGCCTCCATCTCTGCAACATCCTTTCTTATCAATATTTTGCATAAGATTGATCTCTGTCGGTCCTACTAACTCTTCTAAGTCTAAAAATGCTGCCAGAACAGTTTCTGGTGTTTCAGCATTTACGCAAGGCCTCAGTGCTTGTTGCCTCCTTGATTCTTGATTGTTGTCAGTGTTTTCAAAATTGTTTATTTCAACTCAAAATAATTGAGAATCATTGGATATTTCTCCTTTGATAAATCATCTTGATTATCTTGCTCTTGATCTTAATGGTAAACAATTTAAGATCGACTTGAAATTAGAATGCACAACAAAATATACACATGTTTTAATTATGAAATTAATATCATACAATCTACACATGTATGGAATTGATCTTTCATCTAATCAATTAAGTGGTTAAATTTTTATTAAGTTTGGAAACATAAGTGACATACAAGTTTTAAATCTTTTACATGACAACCTCATTGGAGAAATTTCGAAAACATTCTTCAATTTGTACGCAATTGAATGCATTTATCTCCTACAATAATTTAAGATGCCCGATTTTGAACATTCTTTTCACTTTAAATGGTAAAATACAACATGAGTTACGGTAGCTTCAATAGTTATTTCTGAGCATAAAGATCAGTTAAGTACATTTGATGAGAGAAACTTTTTCCTTTGTGAACTATAATTGCAATTTGCATATTAGTTACAATAGTACTCAATTGGAAATTCTTTCCACTTAAATAATGAACTAAAAAAACTTTGATGCTTCTTCAGGTATTCCTGTTGGATCTGTTCTGTAACACCCCATAACTAGAAGGAGCTAGAATTAGAAAGAGTAATTTTTTTGGAAAGAATGAAAAATCTGGAAATTTGACAAATTTAAGCATGAGTTTTAGGTCAACTTCAAACAACCATAACCCCTAGCTCAAGATAAGTTAGGTGTGCTACAAGATACCGTAGGAAATATCTCTGAATTATCTTTCCAATACCTCTGAGTTGCTCGATTTCAAGCTCGTATAAGGGAGATATTCCCATTTGAAGTTGGGCTGTCTAGATAAGGAAAGTCAAAACCAAATTTTTGAAGGGTATTGTGGTCTTTTCACTACCCAATTATTTAAATACGTTTTTAGTAATTAAGTTGAGGTCTGAACTGATGGGATTCAATTTACGCTTTTGAAAATAAGTTAGGATTTTGAGAGAAGAGAAAAGAAGATGAGAGAAGAGAAGGAGAAGCAAGGAAATCGCCAATTTCTTGAAGAATTGCTTGTGGTTTCGTCAAGGGGTGATCCCTACAAGGTATGTGAGATCACATAGCATTGGGTTAGTTCACTCACAAGCCAATCGTGATTTATTTCAGCGAATTTAGATTCTTGAAGGTTTAGAAATTGAGTTCTTGATGGATTTGTTTGAAGTTTCTGTTGGGTTCTTGATTGTTGGAGTTTTTGAGGAGTTATTAATTTATATTCATGAAATTAGGTGTCATTTTGAGTAGATTCTTGCATATTTTGATTATGTAGTCGAATCTAAGTGTTTGGGTGAAAACCTAATTGAGTTTAGAGGGTTTAGAGTTGAAAAACAAGCCAAATAAATCGTCAAAAACCTAAGGAGGGAGCTAGACACCGCGCCACTCAGAGTGCCCCAGAAGATGTTCTGCAGTTGGGGACCTGGGGCACCACGCCAGCCAGTGCGCCCCAACTTCAGTTCTGAAGTTTTGGGTCTGGCGCCTCGCGCCACTCAGAGCGCCAGGGATGCCAGGTCCTCTACTCTTTCCCACTTCTTTCCGTACTAGTCCCTTGAAACGTACCTTATGTTTCCTAGTTGATTTCTACACTCTAAGGAACGTGTAAACAACAAGAAATCATCTATAACATGAGATCATGAGACATTGAATCCATAATTCAATTCAAGGAAAGTTAAGAGTCAAGTCAAGAGAAGTTCATAGAGTTTTCCAAAAGTCTCTTACAAACATTTTAACTTTGTTTTAAGACTTGAGTTTTGAGTTGAGTAAAGAGTAAAGATTGACGTTCATTTTTTCAAAAGACTATATCGGGACTATGTATTCAGTAAAGAGTAAATGCGTTTACAATTAAGCAAGAGATGAAACTTTGATTTCCCAGAGGAGCCTTTGAGCTAAGTTTTGAGCAATTATCTCGAACCACAGAAAGAAGTATGTTTTTAAACATAAGAGCTAGTATTATATTTTGGAAGTAGTATTGAGCACCAATATGGGGGAGAGTTCAGACAACTCCCAGCCCCCATAAACCATGTAGCCACCATGGGTTTCTAGGGTCATACTTTTTAGATGATTCCTTAGTGCTTTTTAGCATAGACTAGTGGATCCACTTAGTAGTTAGGTTCTATACCCTCGGTAAGGTATAGGACGGCCCTGGCAGGGTGAGGCAAAATGTTGTATCATCACAATAACTCTTACGTGATGGTTGTCAGTTAGATAAACTCCCATAATAGTATTTTGTATTCTTATATACACAGAAGTATTTTGTATTTTTATATACATTCCAGAGTTCACATTGTATCTTTGCATACATACAGAGTTAGTATGGTATTTCTAAATACACAGAGTTTTTATCCATATTTTAAAAAGCTTTTCTTTATACTGCACTTGTTTATACTGCTTTACATTGAAATGAGTTCAGTTCAGTTGAGACCAGGTTTGTTCTTTCAGTTACTTTCAAGCTTATGTCTTGTTTTAGTTTTCCCCTCGCATGCTCGTACATTTAATGTACTGATGCCATTTGGCCTGCATCATTTTATGATGTAGATACAGGTAACCAGGATCAGTATCCAGCGCATCGTTGATTCTAATTGAGCTTCAAACTTTGTTGGTGAGCCTTCCTGCTTCCGGAAGATCCCATTTATTGCCCGTATTTTAGTTCATTAGGATGTCGTGGGTCTTGTCCCGACATCCATCTCAGTTTTAGAGGCTTTATAGATAGACAGTTAGTTAGTTCATTTGTCATTATCTTGTTATTAACTTATGTTTTAAGACTTGAGTTGCCATCTTGTCTAGTTAATGTTTCTTTTAAAACATTCTAAGTTATTTCATGAGTTCATCATTTGAGACAGTTCTTTTTGTGTTTAAGTCTTCCTCTGAGTAGTAAGCTAGGCCAAGGGTTCGCTTAGGGCCAACAATGGTTCTCGAGTGCCAGTCCCGCCCAGGGTGTAGGTTCGGGGTGTGACATGTTAAATCTGTACATTGTAAATAAAGAGGAAGGGTCTAGCTCAAAGTATCCTTCAGGAACATCATCTCTCTCCATCCCTGTCATCTTCATAGAAGGAATTCTATGAGAGAATCTAAACGTATCCTTTGCAAAAACTAGAAATGGATCTCCTGCTTGACGGAAAAGATAAGTAGAGCCTTTTCCTTTAACCAAGTATGCAACATGCACACCAGTAGAATCAACATAGTTTGACAGAGACATCAATAAACTCATAGTTGAAATTTTCAGTGCTCCCAAGATGAGGACACCAGTTCATATCCCAATCTTTTGAGAGGGGCCAAGTTTCTCCTTCCAATGGAAATATCTTTATTGCATCATAGTTGTTTCCATTCATTGAACATGCCAAATGTGAGAACATAGGGAGATCTTGAAAGTCTTCAGAGTTTCCTAGTCTGAACCTAGCACAAGAAGCTGGAAATTTGGCAAATAGCCATTAGGTTTCATCTTCACTCCGCGACTCTAGCTCTAACCATGTTATGCTCAGTTTAAATATAGGAGACAAAGTCTTCCGGATGATAGAATCTAGGCATGGCATCTAGGGTGTCATAAGCAGCCCATACTTGCCAAACCTTAAAGCAGGACTCGTCCTTGCCTTTGTCAAAATTGCTAAAATTTGTATCTGCCTATTCAAATGTTTTCAACTCAGTCATAGTAGAAGGCCCTACATCTGAAGGAAGATCTACACTTCCTTTTGCATTCTCAATTCCATCTTTGTGTTCTACAAGTTCTCTTCAAAGGACAAATGTTTCACCTCAGAGAACTCCTTATTAGGAGAGGAGTATCCAACCCCCTTAAATCGCTTGGAAGCATCTTCTTCTTCATCACTTAGATAATTGACATGATTCCTATGCCGCATATATCTTGGTTGGGTTTCCTCATTGAGACACTGAAAATTCTGCCTAAATAGATAAGCACTTTCTACACAATTTTCAGTAAATTTTATTGATGTCTTTTTTCTATTTCCCATTATCTCTTCAGCAATGATGGCCTCTTCTTTGTTGCAGTCCATCACTAGTTTACAATGAAAAAGCAATGTATCATTCACCATAAAGATCAATGTTATACAGAAATAAAACTTCAAATCATCAGATAAAAGAACCTCGCCAAACAAATAATAACTTGTTTGTTTGAGAATGCAAATGAAAGAGGAAAATTCTCAAGTGAAGAAATTTGTAAATATAGAAAAATTCTCAAGCTTATGATAATACATTATGTCGTAATGAGTAGGATACATGAGGATTAGTAGTTTCTCTCATTCTTTACAACATTTTAATTGATTTAATTTAATGAGTAGGAGTCAAAAAGGATAAATTTCAAATTTTAGTTCTTCTGATAGTTTTTAAGCATTTAATTTGGTGAGTAGGTGCATGTGAGAGTAAAATTGGAATTTTATTAATTTAATTTGATGAGTAGGAGCCAAGAGGATAAATTTTGAAGTTAAGTTCGTGTATTTTGTTAAGCATTTAATTTGATGAGTAGGAGCTAGGAGAGTAATTTGGAGTTTTATTTAATTTAATTTGATGAGTAGGAGCCAGGACCAAGAGGGTAAATTTTGAATTTTTATTTTAGTGATATTTTCTCAAGTATTTAATTTGATGAGTAGGAGCCAGGACCAATGCATGTAAATTTAATTTTTTATTTAATTTAATTTGATGAGTAGGAACCAAGCGGTTTAATTTTAATTTTAGTGAAAAAGTATTTAATTTGATAAGTAGAAGCCAGGACCAAGGAGGGTAATTTAGAATTTTATTTAATTTAATTTGACGAGTAGGAACAAAGAGATTAAATTTTGAATTATAGTTCTTGTAATGTTTTCTTAAGCATTAAATTTGATGAGTAGGAGTCAAGAGAGTAAATCTAGAATTTTCTTTAATTTAATTTGAGTAGTAGGATCCATAAGAGTGAATTTTAATTTTAATTTAATTTAATTTGATGAGTAGGAATCAGGTAAATTTTAAATTTTAAATTCTTGTGATACTTTCTTAATCATTTTATATAGAAATTACGCTCTATCTAGACAATTTTTAGAAATTACATTACTCTTAAATATTATGAATTAACAATACAAAATTCAATATTATACCTGAATAATGAAATGATTTAATAATTAATAAATTTTACAATTTGTGAAATCTTCACATGAAAAATATCACAAATGATTATTTCAATTAATTAAAAATTAAAGGTTCTTAATAAAATATTATAAATATTCATATCACAATTTATTGATATTTTAGGAGCTAAGAACAAATATACTATGTAAAAACATAAAGTCAAAATGATTTAAAAATAATTTTTGAGTCTTACAAATACTTATTTTACTGTGAATTCAAAATAAAAAATATGAAGGTCCAGATTTGAAAGTCAAATCACTTGTACAAATAATCTAAACTGGAAATGTACTAAATTATTGTATATAAAAGGAAAGTTAGACTATGATTCTTAAATGTCATATTTGAAAACAAATAAGAAGGGATCCAAAATATTATACTACAATTAGTGGCAAATTACTTATTGTGCATGAGTTCACTCTACCAAACAACATGATAATTTATCACTATAGTTATACTCATGGTATCAATATTCTACATCATATTTTATTATATTCTCAATGTAGAAGTTTTGACATGGAAAATAAAGATCAAGGTCACTAACATAGAAAGGATGCTAAAAACACCCATTAAGAAATTGAAGAATGTTGAGCTTCAACAACTGAGCGAGATCGTGAAGGCAAAATTGAATGAAGTTGAAGATGTGGCAAAGCAACAAATGGAGCATGGTGTTGCATTTCCATATAAAATCCTTGGAAATGCATTGGCTCCTTCTAAGGATGAGTAAAAATCTTCATCAAGTTTCGATGTTGGACCAACTAGGTCTTATCAAAGTTACCATATTTATGATTTGAATTTTACATTTGAGTATGTTTATCCTAATATGAAATGAAATAAAATTTATGTCTTTTATTCAATATGTGTTAATTTTTCATTTATTGACATTGAAATAAATGAAAAATTATCACACACTAAATAAATGACATAAGTTTTATATCAATTCATATTAGGATAAACATACTGAAAAGTAAAATCAAATCATAAATATGAAAAATTTCATAAAACCTATTTGGTCCAACATCAAAACTTGACGAAAATTTTTACTCATACCTAGAGGAACAAATGCACTTCCAAGGATTTGATATGGAAATGCAATAACACGCTCCATTTGTTGCTTCGCCACATCTTCAACTTCTTTCATGCCTCCAAGATCTTGCTCAGTTGTAGAAGCTCAACAATCT
>JAJOOH010008711.1:0-15186 GCA_029582605.1 Solanum gracilifrons | reverse complement strand
ATAAATTTAATTTTTTCTAGTAACCAAATCTATGAATTTAACGTTTTTTTAGAAGAATCAGTGTACCATCAACAATCATGCCGAACATAATTTTCATGTTCTTGCCCCCTTCCCCAGCCATTACCGCTCATCCACCCCTTTTTATGTTGAAATCCTGTCTTTGTCTTTCCAGGCTGTCTTTTGCGTGCTATTCCAGTCCTGCATAGTTATTGTTGTTTCACCAGTTCTCATATGAAATGTATGAGTTTGTGGCCGTCACCTTTCAATCAAAGTAGTAATAATGCTGGTATCGCACAAAATGTATCCTACTTCATTAACACCTCTAAAATCCGTGTAATTAAACTAATTTAGTACACAACGATGACATGAATTATTTTGTATGTGTTGCAATAATTCATGATCATATCGGTGCACTGTTAAACGTGTATCCTTCGCAGTTATTTCACCATTTTAGATTTTTTCAGATCGATGATCTTGTTGTAACGTTAAAACATCATACTCAATTGGTCTAGGATGTATAAAATTTCCTTGATTCATCTATATATCAAAATAAGAAAAAAATTACATCAGTATTGATACTACAAATTAAAATTAAATTATTAATTAAAAATATAAATTTAGAAGTTTACCCCTAAATTACCTTATATTAGTCTTGATTCTACAACGACTGATGTAAAGTTATTTTCTTTTTGCTTTAATAACTTAAGAAAAGATTTAGGATATTGAAGATCAAAGAGATTTAGAGTGATTTAGGATTTGAAAGCCTTTGGAGAATTGTGTGAGTTTATATAAGGTCCAACGGAGAATACAAGGCACATCATGACAAATATGTTAAAACACATCATAACAAGCAAGTCGCAAACACCAAAATGCTTTACAAGGCTCAACTACCTAAATGTCTTACAAAGGGTCACAAACACCAAAATGTCTTACAAGGCACAACTAACTAAATGTCTTACAAAGGGTACCACCATGTGTCACATTACTTTTGCATGCATGCATATATTATTATAAACCAATTTTTTGCTAATTATTTATTATATTAAATACTTTAAAATTTTAAAAGATATATATTTATAAATGCATGTATACATTTTTATATATTATCATAAGCTAATTTTTTTTACTAGTAATTATTTGATACATTAAATACTTTAAATTGTAAGAAATTATTATTTATTCAACACGAACAAAAACTAAAGAAAATAAAGAAAGACACAAGGTACTTTACGCCTTACAAGACACAAGAAATCCTGAACCTTTGCCAAAAATTAGGAAGCCGCAACGTACTCTGGATCTTACAAGGCACAAGAAACAAAAATTAAAGGAAGGTGCATGGTACTTTATGCCTTACAAGGCACAAGAACCCCTGAGCCTTACTTCAGAATTTTGTTCCCTGTGAATCTTGCAAATTTTGATTTGATTCAAAATTGTAAAGTTTGTCTTCATTTAGATTTTTTTTTTGCCTTCTTTTAGATTTTTTTTTTTGAATCTCGTAAATTTTATAATATTGATTTGATTCAACACTGCAAAGTTTGTCTTCCTTTAAAATTTTGTTTTGTCTTCCTTTAGATTTTACTTTTTTTGAATATTATGCAGTGTTAATTTGATTTAACACTGTAAAATTTATCTTCCTTAAGATTTTACTTTTTTGCATCCTGCAGATTTTGCAGTGTTCATTTGATTCAACACTATAAATTTGTTATAATAAATTCAATTTATTAATCAAATTCAATTATTACATAATAATTTATAATATTTTTTAATTATAGAAAAATAATTTAAAGTGTAATGTAAAATATTTATAAAAGTTCTGCAGTTTTAAATCAAATCAACACAGTAAAGAAAGGCGCAGGAGGCAACATGTCTTACAAGGCACAAGGTCCATTGTGCCTTTCTTTAGAGTCTTGTTTTGTGTGTTGAATCTTTGCAGTGTTGATTTGATTCAACACTGTAAAGTTTGCCTTCCTTTGAATTTTTGTTTTGCCTTTCTTTAAATTTTACTTTTTTGCATGTGAATTTTTGTAGTGTTGATTTGATTCAACAATGTAAAATTTTTAAATTTATTTATAATGACTTCAATTTATTAATTAAATTCAATTATTACATAATAATTTATACTATTTTTTAATTATAGAAAAATAATTTAAAGTGTAATGTCAAATATTTATAAATTTTTTTGTAGTGTTGAATCAAATCAATACGGTAAAGGAAGGCGCAAGAGGCAATGTGTCTTATAAGGCACAAGGTCCATTGTGTCTTACTTTAGAGTCTTGTTTTGTGTGTTAAATCTTTGCAGTGTTAATTTGATTCAACACTACAAATTTGTCTTCCTTTAAATTTTAGTTATGCCTTCTTTTAGATTTTATTTTTTTTGCATGTGAATTTTTATATTGTTTATAATGACTTCAATTTATTAATTAAATTCAATTATTACATAATGATTTATACTTTTTTTTAATTATAGAGATATATTTAAAGTGTTATGTAAAATATTTATAACATTTAAAGAGGCAATGTGTCTTCCAATGCACATGGTCCATTGTGCCTTACTTCAGAGTTTTGTTTTGTGGGTTGAATCTGAAAGTTTTAAAAATTATGAACTGAATTTAATTTTTAAAATTATGATGTGAATTTGATTCAGTGTAGAATCAAATCAATATTGTCAAAAATAAAATAAAATCGTACTTACAAGGCGCACATGCCTTTGTGTCTTACTAGGTACAATGTTCCATGTCCTTACTTGAGGGTTCTATTTTATTTTGTTATTTATCCGATATCGATATTAGAGTGCTACTAAATTTGTATTTGCATCGGAAAGTTTCACGTAGAGGGGTAATTAAAGAAATAAAATAATATATAATTTAACAAATAAAATAATAATATATAAATTTAAAATATAAAAAAATCTCCATTGGTAATGAATTTGTAAGTAACTAGTATTATTTTTCAAAAATAAAAATATAACGTGTGTTGTACCTTTAAAAATAAAATAATGCATTCCGCTTTTAAATATTTGAGAATAAAAATATGACATGTATTCCATCTTTTAATCTTTTAATATGAAGTACGCTTGTATACCTTCTTTGCTTATTAATAAAGGTATAAAAAATGATATACTCCCTGTGTCAATTATTAATTATTACAACATACTCCTTTATATATAGTTTTTTACAATTTTAAAAAGAAATAAAATAAGACTTAGTTTATAAAAATCAAATTAACTTTTTAATAAAATCGATTTTCAAAAGTCGCCACTTAATTTTTAAGAAAAATTAAAAAAACTTACAATTTTCAAAAGACTCAAACAAAAGAAATCATTTGACAATATCAAAGACGGTTCAGGGTTCAGGGTTCAATTTACACTTCGAGAAGGGTTTAAGCATTTGAAGTGTTCTCTAACGTGCGATTGACCTGTGACTTGACTAAAGGTTTGACTAACTTTAAAAATGCTAATTAAGTAAAAAAAGAAAATCCTATTTTTTTAAAAATTGAAAGGAAATAGACTAAAAAGGAGGGGGCTGGGGGGGAGGTTAAAGCAAAATAACTCCTATATTGATAAACAACTAAAAAATAAAATAAGTAATAAATAAAGCATAAATATTTCAATTTAAATATGGAAAAAAAGAATGGTAAAATTACTAAAGTACACTACATATATTTACCTATTATCAATTAATCCCTTCTCTTTCATAAAAATTCAAAAATCCCTATTTTTTCCCCAATTCCTATTTTCTGGATACTTTATTGTGAAAGAAATCAAACCCATCTTCCTCACCCCCAAATCTCGCCTAAAATCTCTCCCACTACCAAATCAGTTACCGCTTTCAAAGCAATTTGATTTCCAAACGATTCAACAGTGTCAAAGTTCAAAATAGGTACTTCTTCTTCTTCATTTTTCTTTCAAAATCAATTTTTTGTTTCAATCGATTTTGGATTATTTGTCACAATGGATCATCCCTCTTTTAATATTGGGATTTCCCAATTAATAACACCTAACAATGAACAAATTTTTGAATCTGAACACCGAAACTTGAATGAACAGAGGTCTAAAAGCTTGCATGCAACGGCATTAATGGCGAATCGAACTTCTTCCAAGAGAAAATCGAAAACGAAAGTGGGGTCATCATCTAAAGCAAAGGATGCAAAAACTAAAAAGAAAAGGAGTAGAAAGGTTGCCCCTCCCATTTTACGACCAACACTACCCATGGTATGTCTATCTTTTGCTTTTAATTTTACACATTGTTGAAAAATAAACGTATCTAGTGTATATTGTAATCTGTAGAAACACTGATTGTTTGGGTTTGAGTTTTACTTTTAAATTTGTAGATGAAAGATATGATTGTTGAAATAAAGTATCTGTTACTTGTGATTCATATATCTGTTTATCAATTGCTGATATCTTATTGTTGATTTTAAGGTTTCATTGTTGAAATAAAGTATTTGTTACTTGTTGATATTAAGGTTTCATGGTTGAAATAAAGTATCTTTTACTTGTGATTCATATATGTAGATGATAGGAAAATAAGTATTTGTTTTACATTTGTAGATGAAAGACTAGTTTAAGGCAAGTTTTGTGTGCTGCGATTTGTATTTAAGATAGGCAAGTTTTGTAATCTGTAGAAACACTGATTGTTGGGGTTTGAGTTTTACTTTTAAATTTGTAGATGAAAGATATGGTTGTTGAAATAAAGTATCTGTTAATTGTGATTCATATATCTGTTTATCAATTGCTGATATCTTATTGTTGATTTTAAGGTTTAATTGTTGAATTAAAGTATCTTTTACTTGTGATTCATATATGTAGATGATAGAAAAATAAGTATTTGTTTTACATTTGTAGATGAAAGACTAGTTTAAGGCAAGTTTTGTGTGCTTCGATTTGTATTTAAGATAGGCAAGTTTTGTAATCTGTAGAAACACTGATTGTTTGGGTTTGAGTTTTACTTTTAAATTTGTAGATGAAAGATATGGTTGTTGAAATAAAGTATCTGTTACTTGTGATTCATATATTTGTTTATCTATTGTTGATTTTAAGGTTTCATTGTTGAAATAAAGTATCTTTTACTTGTTGATATTAAGGTTTCATGGTTGAAATAAAGTATCTTTTACTTATGATTCATATATGTAGATGATAGAAAAATAAGTATTTGTTTTACATTTGTAGATGAAAGACTAGTTTAAGGCAAGTTTTGTGTGCTGCGATTTGTATTTAAGATAGGCGTTCAATTCGTTGTATGATATAGAGGTTATTTGTTGTACAATGTATCATATTCGTAGATATGCACATGAATGATGCAAAAACAGAATTTAACATATATGTTAGTTAACATTTTGTATCATGTTTAAATAGAAGCCAATGTATATACCTAAGTAATATGATTTCCTGTGTCAGTCATGCAATTTTGGCATACTAAGTATAAAATGATCTGAAACAAAATATTTTGAATCAATTATGCTATTTCCCTTTTAGTTATGTATGCATCATTTATCGATATAGTTATTGATGAACATCATTTATCTTTCTGTAATTGCAGAATATGAAATATGTGATTAAACATATTCCAAAGCAACCTTTAAAGTTTGGTCCTACTTACAATTCTAATTTTAAAGAAAACTTAGAATTGTCAATAAAGGATGAAGGTATGAACATGTTTAAGGATACCATATTTGGCCAGTACCTTAATATCCCCAAGTGCCACTATCAAGGACAAATTACCAAATGTTTATATCTTCTAGAGGTTGAGCATGATAATTTAGACAAAGAAATCCATATTCGACATGCCAAAGGAAATGTATTGCAATTTTCTATTAGAGAATTTGCAATTATTACTGGTCTCAAGTGTACCGGAAATGTTGAAGATTTTACATATCCTATTTCAAAAATCAGTAGGCTGGTTCAGCTATACTTTCCTGGTCCAAATTATAACGTAACCAAAGGACGGCTGGTAGATCGTTTTGAGTTAGGTATTTGGGACAGCAGTGATGATGCTCTTCAGATGGCTATATTGTATTTCATTCATACGTTTGTTTTCTCCCAACTCGGTGATGCACCAATTCCTATAGAAGATTTCTTTATGGTAGAAGATGGCAGCTATAAACAGTTTCCGTGGGGACAACTTGCCTTCACGAAGTTAATGAAATCATTTAGGAAAGAGTATAAACCTGACAAACAAATGTATCGGTTGAATGGATTTCCATACGCACTTAATATTTGGGTATATGAATGTGCGTCGTCAATGCATAACGAAATAGCTGTTAGAGAAGGAAATGGTATACCAAGAGTATGCAATTGGAAAGTTGTGGGTGAAAGGCCTAAATACGAGATGTTTATTGAAAACATCTTCACTGAGGTAATTAGTATATAACATCCATTTTTACTTTATTGTTTTATTTGTGATACATTATTTAAATAGTTCTAATGATGTTTTAATTTTTGTTTCTATAGAATGATTGTTCTAACGTGCAACCAACTCAAGAGGAACTCGAATCACTTGATTTACCAAATAATGTCATGTACCTCCAAATCGGCCAGCCACATCAGTTGCTAATCAGGAAGAGGTGCAACCAGACGATGTTTCTGGTTTTGAAGAGTTTTCATCAAAACCTCCGGAGCAACTGTTAAGGAGATGCACACGTGTTTCTATCACAGGATCCACTCCACCCCCCAAGAGAAGAAAGGTTGCACATCCAACAAAGAATAATGTGCTAAAGACAACACCAAACGTGCAAAAGAATCAGCCATTTCAAACTCCGATTTCACAACCCCTAAAGTTTGATAATGTAGCTGGTGTTCATCTTAATACAGTTCCCCGAAGAACATCATCGGACAATGCAAGACTCGAGGATCTGGAGGGTCACATTAAGTCTTATGTAAGTAAACATAACTATGTCATTTAAACATTTTCATTGTTATTTATAATCTCACTTACTATGCTTAATTTGAATTCAGGTTGACCAAAAAATTGGAGCTCTTGAGGCGTTAATTATAAAAAATCATTCTGAGTTGATGAAAGCAGTGGCCGCGAAAGATAACAAAAGTGATAAGGTAGTATTTTTATTTTTTAGATTATCTTTTTAGTTTTGTGTTATACTCAATTTTTGCATCATGAAGGACATTGGTGGCATTTCTATGCCACATATAGTGGATGATGCAGTAGTCAAAGGTAATGTTGATTTAGAATCTGCTTCTGATCAATTACTCCAACAACCCATTTCTCCTATGCACATGGATTTTGCAACTGTTGATCACAATGGTAATGCATCTGCTGTGGATGTTGAACAACGACTTGTTAATGAAGAAAATGTTGCAAAGGTATGCATATGATACTTAAATTTACATATACCTTATAATTCCTTCCTTATATTTTGTTTTACAAACATAGATTGAAGAGCCATTCAATAAGGATTTTGCAACTGTTCATCATGATGTTGATGCAAATGAAGTGGAGGTTGAACAACGACATGTTAATGAAGAAAATGTTGCAAAGGTATGCATATGATACTTGAATTTAATTATACAACTTAATGACTTTCAATCATTAGTTAATTTCATTAAAATTAAATTATTAACAATGTATAATTTACAAATGACTGATACTTTATTAATATTAATTCATATAATGAAATAATCATTATTTTTTTTGTGTATCATTAGTGTACAGTAAACACTTAAATCTCGGTTGATACTATATATTTTTTTTTGAATCACTAGTAGCAGATACTTTGTAATTGCATCTTAATATATCTATTTACAAACACAGATTGATGAGACATCCATTAAGGATCAGACTATGGAAGATTCAACAAATGTTATACCCACAATACACCATAGTGATTTTCCGATTGAAGAGTTTGTTTATAATAAGGAAGTGGTAAGTTAAGAGCTTTTGAATTGTTATAATTAATTATTTTTGAAATTAAATCGAAATGTTGTGTAATATTCTGTTTATTAGGAGGATGCAGTACATAAGGTCACACAATTGCACACAAAAGTATTGAGCTGTGATAAAGTTGTTGCTGATTCAATTAAACAAGACTTCAAAAGACATGCTTCAAATCCAGTAATTGTTGATACATCTGTCTGATTCTAAATTGTTTAATGCAAATGTCAACAGTTGCGTATAAATTGTACTATTTTCTTATAATTTACTGATATCATGTAGGATTCTTCCAAAGCGGCATCTATTCCATCTGGCACTGAAACAGTCTTAGATGCAATTGTCTACAAACTTCCAAACAAGCCAATTAATGTCGCACCACTGAGTGTAATCATTCCTCCACAGCTAATCAACAGTGAAGATTTTCTATCTGATAGTAAGCTACCCACCCAACTTCCAATCAAGGAATCTGCACACAATTTTGATACAAAGACTCCAGCTCCACGTAACAGAATCCCCTCAAAGATTTTGCAGTCTCCTTATGTGAATACTTTTGGATCCAGCGATAAGGGCAAGGGGAAAATAGACGATGACATTCGCCTGTATACTCCATTTGAAGGATGTGGCATCACCTACCAAGTTTCTTCACTTTTAATTCAAGAGTACTCCCAGTGGATACAGAAGGGACTCCTCAAAACACATGCAAACAAGTAAGTTTTTTTATTAATGTATCTTGTTCGCAAAGCATATTCGAATAAGTAAGTTTTCGTTTTATATTATTTCTATACTATTATTTTGTATTAGCTTATTCTTATGTTGCTATAATCATTCTCATAGGAAACCTTCGGATGATAAATATAGAGGCAAAAATGCTCTATTTGGCTTTGATTATATGGATTTTGTTGTCGCATTTCCTTTGGACAAGAACTGGTTTTATACTATGTCACAGCCAAAAAAATGTTGGACTGATCAGGTACAATATACAATACAATTATGTATTAGAAACACAATTAACATGTGTAACTAAAAAAAAACAGATTACTAATTTTGTTGTATAATTGTTACATTTATTATATACTTTTTATCATATATTGTTGTTTTGTGTATTGTGTTTTTTTTCCTTTAATTTTGCAGCACATAGATGTAATTTTTTACTATCTACGCAAGAAGTCAAAACTAAGAAGCATGGATCAATACAGATACACTACATGCAATTGCTTGTTCAATACCTATATAAAAAATGCATACAAAAGGTACTATTGCAGTCCTGCAGATGATACTCTCAGTACACAGCAACACATTGCCCGAGCTGATGTTGTATCTGTATATGAAAGGTCCATCAAAGACATCATCAATGATTTTTCTGTCCCTGCTGCTTTAACATGGCATCTAGTAGATGAGGTATATATTCCGATCAACTGTGACGAAGAATTTCATTGGGTGTTGGCTGTGGTTGTTTTAAGGAAGCGGTTAATCCGAGTTTATGACTCAAATTTGGGAACAAGGAACAAAAGTCAATCTGATGAGATAAAACAGTTGTCTATCATCCTGCCTAACTACCTTCATGATAGTGGATTCTTTGATAAAATCGACAGAATTGATTGGGCAACATTGGATGCATACAAAGACAACAAACTGGTGAATTGATGGGTCCACAACATCCGTTTGAAGTGGAATTTGCTCGAGGCATTATGCAAAAAAAAAACGATAGCCTGTAAGTATTTAATCCACCCAGCTTTATTTACACATTTCCTTCAATTTATAATGTATCTTCTTTATGTTTTCAGCGACTGCGGAACATATGTAGCTGCTTTTGCTGAATTTCTAAGCGATGAAATCAAGGTCCCATCGATTCCTTTTCAAAGTGAATATCTTCGCTCAAGATATGCAACACTGTTATGGAAATATGGTACCGACAAGGCCAATGCTGGATACGTTAGCGAGAATGATGATCCTATAAGGCTAAAGGCTGCTTCCATTCTATTGCCAGATGATGAATTGTTTAATGTAGATTAGTTGTTTATTGACTTACGGTAAAGATGTGAAGTTTTACTGTTTTGAAGATACATTAAGTGTTTTGTAGTATTCCTCTCCAGGTCTACATTATATTTCTAAGTAATTAATTATTATATTTTTGAAGAGCAGTTATTTTCACAATTTTTATGTCGCTTCTAAATTAGTTTTCACTGCATTTTAATACCGTACATTTATTTTTCTATATTATAAGTATTATACATGTAAATGCAGATTTTACAACAGTGAATCCGATACAAAATTTCATCAATCATATTAAGTATATGATACAAAAAATAAAGTATCTTAAAATGACATAATTTTTGTTCACACAACACTGTACAATTTATATTTTATAAGGTTATAAGATGATACTAAATTTTTTTTACTTACATAAATATTAGGTATATGATACATAGGCGCCTAAAACATTTCAAATTGATACAGTTTTATCATTTCATGACAAAGTTTCAAAGATATAAAGTATCATATACTTATTTTATACTAAATCAATCTAATTTTTTAAATATCTTATACTTAATTTCCAGAAAACTATTTAGTGCATGAAAACTCAAATTTCGTCCATAAATATCGAAATTTTATGTATATGATATATAATATTGGTAAAAAAAACAAATTCTGATACTCTATTATTAGTAGATACAAAATTTAGAAAATAATATTATGTATATGATATATAATTGATTCATATGATACTTTTTTTAAATGTTGTCTCTATTAACTTTGGCACACATCACAACTATTTGGCACTATTAATCGATGTAAAAATTATAAAAAGCACATAGTATACCAATCTAATTTTTATAATAAATTGACAATCAAATAATGTTGCCAAAAACATAACATTATTCATTTATTGCATCATAAAATAGTAACCATTACGAATCTTTTGGGAAGAAAGTACATGTTCTTCTATTGTGACCTTCCTGTCCACATTGTCCACAACAGTTCGTGTTTGGGGTAATCTTTTCATCTGGATTTTTCTTCCTCTTTTTTCTTGGCCTTCCAGGCATTTTTTTGTATCTTGGTGGCAAGACTACTTCTTCCAAAACAGATTCTGGAGCTATCCAATCACTTTTGTCTGGCATTGGTTCTATTGGAAGTGCATAAGTGTTTGTTAATGCATCATGTTTATAGTAATCAAAGCAGTAGGGATGTACATCTTTAATATTCTTCTTCTTCAAAACAGTCATTGCGTGCGCAAAAGGTATCTCGTCATGTTGAATCTACCACATGAACAAGTTTTTCTTTCAAGACATACAATGTATCTTATCACACCTTCATACACTGCAAAGATATATTCAGAAGATGCAACTACCTGCAAATGTTTAAAAATTACAGATACATCAAACGAATTTGTAATTGGTATACTTAACAATATAACGAGAAGAAAAGCTAGAATCATAAAAATTGATAATACAAATATGTACCTTCATTTTCACACATTTGGACGCGTTTATAATCAATATTTCTTCAAATCTTCTCCCTAATGTTTCCTTTGTATAAGATGCTATTTCTCGATTTTTGCAATTCCAAGTACCAAATAGAATTCTAACTTCTTCCAAAAAGTCTATAATAGGCAATTGTCGTGCATCAACAAGGCAATCATTTATACATTCCGCTATGTTCGAAGTCATCATCCTCCCCCTGTTCACAGTTGCATGAGATCTAGCCCACCTTTCATACCCAGCATCTTGAAGATACTTCTTAACTCTTCCATCTGTTTTTTTCACTTTAGCCATTAATTTTTCAAAATCATCTTTTCGATAAGCCTTTGCCATCGAATAGAAAATATCACTTAGTATGGTTCTGCTTCTCTTGTAGTATGTACACACATTTTTTCAGAGGTGTCATATGCATGCGAAATGAGGAATACTTGGATAAACAATACTTACACTCTTCAATATGCTTTCATTTCGATCTGATACGACACACATTTGTTCTCTATCACCAAATGCATTTTTAAAGTGTTGGAAGAACCATGTCCATGAACAATCATTTTCCGTGTCTACAATTCCATAAGCTAACGGCAAGATACAACCTTCAGATTGAAACACATACCATTACGATTCTTTATATATGATTGTTCCATTATGTTATATTACTATCTTGAAAAATCAAATTAATAAACAACATGTCATACCTGCCCCATCGAGTATACTTGCCGATACAAATGTCCCTCGATAAGATCCGCTAAGATGTGAAGCATCAACAACAACAACAGGCCTACAGAACTCAAACCCTCTCATCATTGGCCTTAATGATATGAAGAGATACATAAACTCATTTTTTTCCGACTTGTGCATACGTATATATGAATTTGGATACACAATGTTCAGCATATATATGTATTTTGGCATCTATTTGTATCCGTCTGCAGGTTTACCCCTAATCATCTCCAATGCACGTTCTTTTGCACGCCATACTTGTTGGTAAGAAATTTCAACTCTATATAGTGCCCTAACATCCTCAATTATATTGTTTGGAGTATGTTTTCTTTTATGATTCACTAACTTTGGAGCTGTCACACCACTAAGAAACCCAATAGTAGCTTGAACGTTACTTAATACCCTATCCCTCAATGGACATGTATGTTCACTATTGAAGTATCTCACTTTGAATATGTTCGTATTTTTCCTAACGAACGCCTTCAATTCCCAACAACGAGCATCTGAATGACATACTAATACGTAGCTGCAATAAAATAACAGTACACCATACATTATTACAAAGACTTTTAGTTAAATTGTAATGTGCACACAGTTCAATGACGACTCATATTATATATTTGATATACAAATCAGATAGCACATTCAAAATTCAATTAAACTGTCAAGCAGAAACTCTTATGATACCTAACAACTACAATTGCACCATACACACGTTATTTGTGTATCATGATCAACACGATATCAAATAAATCTTAACAAATCATCAATTTTATAAGATTGAAGTATCACATACCTTTTGCTATCAGATCTCTTAACTCTAAAATTGAAGCTATGCTTAATTTTATATTTTTCCATAACAACCATTAGAGTTGCCTTATCCTTGTACAATTGCTTCACTTCCACATTAGAAATATTTGTATCTGATATATAATTTTCCACCTCCATCTCTAGTATGTAATAAGAATCACAAATTTTCGATTCAACAATGCTTAGAGCCTTTGTGTCCATTTTTCCACCTTCAACACACACAATTACACCTGTTGTTGCATCAAAATTATGTATATCTTCATCACTTCTATCCGATATATCAATGCATAGTGGATACATACCAAATTCTACCTCATGTTTCTTCACTTCTATGTACAATTTCACTCCATATCATTTCGAATACACAATGGACATGAATTACCTTCTACAACGTATCTGATCTCTATATTTTTTTTTGATTCATCAATGTTCAATTCTACTGCAATTGCTGATTTGAGATTAACCAACGAAATATTTTCCCCCACCACTATGCCATCAATTTTGTATTGCTCGTACCTAACATCACTTTCCCATATACCTGAATGCCTTAACAAGATGGAAATATTCATTACAAATCTTCACCCAAAAAAAAATGTTGGAATTTCCAGAGCTTTTCGTAAAATAAGAAATAAAAATTTCAAAATTTGAATTTCAAAATTTTAGTCCAGTAGTGTTTTAAGATTGAACAATTTGCAGATGCATTAAACGTATGCGTTAATTGCGGCAGTTAATTTTTAAATCCCTTAATTAACGCATAAATCTGTTAAAATCCCTTTTTTAACGCACTAACCTGATAATTACAGCTTCTTAATTAAAGTATCCGGCCGCATATTAAAGTATCCGTAACACAAGAAAAATAAGGGAAATTCGTAATTTATGAAAGAGTAGAGATAGGAAGTAATTTGTTTATTATACTATGTGCTTTATATAATTTTTACAAAAAAGAAACAACTATCTTTTTGAGAATTTAATTAAAATTAACCAAATTAAAACAAAAGTTAGTTAATACAATAACAAATAAGGAAGAAAATAATTCAAACTTGGGCTTTTAGCCCACCTGTCCTAAGTCTAAAATAGCTTCTGCTGAAATAAATGGGTTTCAGCCCATTTTGCCTTAAAAACTGCTTGGGCCTGCTGCAAAAGGAAGTTGGAAAAATTACATGGATCAATACTTTTTAATAAATAACTACTGATTTTAGCGATATATTTTATTTATTATCATTTATAGCAATACATAGCAATATTATGTTAAATCTGCAATATGTATTAGAAGTAAATTATGTATGCAATATATATGTATTATAACTATTTTTAAAAAATATATTATGCTTGTTTGGTAAGAAATTAACACATCGTATTATAAGTGTATTAAAATGTGTGATAAATATACTATCCATGAATAAAACTTGTATTATATGTGTTCTATAAATTGTTCTCTGTAATATGTATTAAAAATGTGTTATAAATGTATTAAAAATGATCAAGTGAAAAAGAATGTTATTGCTATAAATGGTGAATATTTTTTTAGTATAATATATTTACGTAAGTTTCCCAATATATATATATGGTGCTCCCTGTCTATTTGCAACTCTAAATTCTAAATTTGATTCTTCTTGGGAAGAGAAACTTTACCTACAAGACTTCTTGGAAATGCATTATTGCAAGCCACAAAGTAGGAGTGTACATGGTCGAATTGGTTCGGATTTTTCAAATATCAAATCAAACTATTTGTGTCGAATTTTTAAATCTATAAACTAAACCAAACCAAACCAATAAAATTCGGGTTTTTCAACCTCGGGTTTTTTCGGATTTTTTTGAGTTTTTCGGTTTTCGGATTTTCCGCTAAAGTATTCATACAAACATATAATTTACTTGTACTTCAAATATTTCTTCAGTCCTACCAAAATACAACTATCTAAGGTGTTTCTTAAGAATACAACACAAATAATGATATGATTAATGACACTAAAATATCCAATAATAATAATAATAATGAAATCGCGTAAAACAAATGTTGCAAATTAACAAGTTATAATGAAAATGATCATAATTTAAAAGTACTAAATCATGCTAAAATAAGTTTAATAAGTATTAGTTACATTACTAAATATTAAAGGAAATTAAAATTAGATTATGTACTTTAATTATCTAAACCAATGTAAAACCAAAGAACAAATATTCAATATTATTGTCATTCTTAGTGTTAAATTGATTTTCTTTTTGCATTAGTATTAATTTGATTTTGATTTAAGTTTTATTATAATTACCAACATCTATGGACTATAATCTTTATG
>JAJOOH010008709.1:0-10450 GCA_029582605.1 Solanum gracilifrons | reverse complement strand
AGGGTCAAAATATCAATAAGGAACTCAGGTATACGACTCTTCTCATTCTCTCTGAATTACTTTCTCAAAACTTAGTTCAAATCAATAGTTGATCTCAAGGATTCACAATTGAACTCAAAGGCTTTCTTGAACTCTACCCTTAACTATCTCTTAAATGTAAATTATGAATTCAAGAGTTATGGTTCATGATATGAAGGATCTTGTAATGATAAAGTGGACTCATGAATATATTCTTCTCACTCATACTCACTTGCTCGAGTCTTGTAACAAATTATTAGAATTTGTAGAAGATTCATCAAAAGGACTTAAAGGGATTTTCTCAAAATGTTCGAAAGAACTCTCAAGACTTAACTTTTACCTCTACCTTGAATTTGAATTATTGATTCAAGGTTGTGACTTGTGATAGGAAAGGTCTCATGATGTTTAGGAATGATTGTTGATAGCTAAACATGAGAAAAGTCACGAAATCACCATCTTGGAACAAGTCCGCGATGCGGAGATGGTTTAAAATAATACTCGCAAAATTAAATATTTGAGACAGAGGAGTCCACATCCTAACCACGACACGGACCAACTCTTAGCTCACTAGGGGAGCAAGTGCACGACGCGGACTTGCGTGCTAGATCGCTCTCGACTCTCTCCTTCTTCGTTTCCCAGCCCCAATTCGATTCTTTTTCTTAATCTCTCTTTAGATTTAGATACCCATCACATGTACACTAGAATTTAACTCTAACCACTCTGTAAATCGACACATTAACCTCAACAACTCCTCAATCCCAACCCAATTCAACAATGGAAACAAATTCATGAATACATAACATGAATATCAAAGCTTCATCTTTTAGAACGAATTTAAAGCTGAAATTAACATGATTGGCGTGTGGGTGAACAAACCCAACACTATGGAAGCTTACATACCACAAAGAATTATCCTCTTGAATAAACTTGAAGGAAAACCTTTGAATAAGAACCCTAGCTTTAGCTTTTCTTGATTTTCTTGAGCGTAGAATCTTTGGAGTGAATGAGAGGGTTTTGATTTAAGAAAAACTGACTTTCTACACGTTTAGGGCAATTTAGATGACCTTCTAAGGGTTTTTAGTACTAAAATACCCCAAAATAAATAAATAAGACGAGCTGGGAGTCGAAATGATTTTTCACCAGGCAGTGAGGTCCGTATTAGCTCCACATCGCGGAGCTGCTGCTAGGTTTGTGTGACGTTAGTAAATCACTCATAACTTCTTACTCAGAACTCGAAATTGAGCAAACTCAGTGGCGTTGGAAAGAGGACTCGAAGGGCTATAATTCGTTTCTTGTAGCTCACCTAAATCATCTTTTACTAGTAGTTATGATTGTTTGAAGTTGACCCAAAACTTAAGAAAACTTAAGAATGACTTGAATGCTTTTCTCTTGGATTCTTCTTAGAACTTAAGGTGCTACATCTAGTGACCTTAACACTCAAGAAATTTTAGATTCCTTGCAAAATCTCACTCACTACAAAGAACGGTGCGATTCTCGGTTCGAAAATAATTTCTGAGGTGTTACAATATCTCCCCCTTGGGATCATTCGTCCTCGAATGACGGACTGGACTGGGTATAGAATGGTTTACTCTTACTAAGGTCTGAGTCTAATGGTCTGATGTTACTATATTCAAGATTAACCCAAATTCTTAAGTTCAGATTTTTTACTTTTTTATAGGACCTCATCTCAAACTATTACTCTTTACCACCACATTCAATCATAGTACTCTAACAACTCTATGAACTCCTATTAACCAGCTCCTTAAGAAATTCTCAACACTTGATCAGATTTCTCATCTTATCATCTCCCCCTTAGGTCTAAAGCTAACACTTGAAATCTATGGACCTATTCCATATTAACAACTCAATTATGCTATCTAGGCACTCATGGAAAATCATAACTTAATTGCAACCTCATCTGGAAACAAACCATCTCGGCACACCTGTTAATGCTCTTGTTACTCTTGTGACTTAGCCAAACTTCACTGCCCTTATCTAAACGTTAGGGTATCTCACTTGTACCACTCATATCTATTACAACTAATCACCTCAATTCCTCACCTACTCTATGTCACGTCTTCTAGATTAAATCTCAAGACTAACATCATCACCCTAATGTTGCCATTCTTTTGATCATGACACTCATCTCGAATTCAAGCTTAATATTTATGACTAAACCCGAATATCAATATGATTTCTCCCATACTATACTAACTTACAACTACTAGATATAAATTCAGAAACACTCGTCCACTAGGACCTTATGACAAATTTCCAATCCTCACCTCTTAGTATTCATATTTATAATTTACTATCACATTTCCTTTCACAACTTGAGTACTATTCACTCATTCCCTATACATCACTGCATAATTAGTTCTATAACACTTTGAATATTACGAGCTCTCTCTTAAAGATTATAAGCCTAGCTTAGAGCTATCACCTCATGAATACTCTTGCTCTTCTATTCACCACTTACACTTGGTCATTACAAACACAATGACACATCCCTATAACCCTTTTCTAGTTTAGGTATACTCTAACTCATTTTGACTTGCAACTCTTACTCTACCTCCTATCCTGAGCTCTTCACAACTCATCACTTCTTAGTCTACCCATAAGGAAAAATTCCTCATCAAAACTTACTGGGTGCATGACTATAATAACACAGCTTGCCTTATCACTATCTCCCTTTCTAGGATTACTAAACTTCTGCATACTTTCCTCTAACTCTGGGCAGTTTCATTACTACTCCTCATGATTTCATAACTCATGCTACCTTTTCGGGTGAAAATACTACTCAAGCTCTAAACGTACCTCTTATAAAGGATCATTGCTGAAACAAGGCATAAGGAAAAGAGTACAACTTGATTTTATCTCAAATGAACGATTCATATGAATATGAGGGAATTACTCTGAAACTTTACACTTAACTTACTCTTGGACTTCTCTTAAGCCCCTCAGGAGTCTTATGACTTCCTTGAAACTCTTGCTAAGAACAACTCATCGACAAAGAACTGACTCTACTTTTTAACCACCTTTAGTATGATGGGTAGTCGAAGGAATAGGAGAACACATGAGTTAGAATAAGTCTCTACGGCATAGCTCTATTGTACGATTAAGAGTATGAAAGAAGGGAAACTTTTCTTAAATGTGTGTAGTCCATCATTTATAGAAGTGGGGCCCTCACAACCGTAAATAAGATCCTACTTGACACGGCTTCATAGACACCTAGTACACTTAAACTCTATGCTTTGATACCAATTTTAACACAACCTGATCCTACACCCAGGACGTGGCTTGCACTCGAGAATCATTGCTAGTCCCCAAGCGAACCCTCATTCTGGCTGACTACAAGCCGAAAACTGATTCAAGCATACAAAAGATTAAAAATTGAATAAAATTCATGAAACTTGAACACAAGTTTTAACTAAATTTTTTTTGAATAAAAATAAATTATTCAACTTGCCATAAAATAGGAAACTTAAGTCTTTAAAAGATTTAATAAAAGAAATGATACAGACTTCTGAACTATACTGACTATCTATGAAGCCTCTAATTGATAACGATGGAAGTCGGGACAAGACCCACGACATCCTGACTGAACTAAAAAGTAAATGAAATCCTCTGGAAGCAAGGAGGCTCACCATAGCTAACTCGAACTCTCGGATGTATCAACGAAGCTCATGTTGATGATCCTGAATACCTGTGTCTGCATCATGAGAAGATGCAGGACAAATGGCTCAGTACGTGGAATGTACGAGCATGTAAGAGGAATTCGAAAGTGTAACATAAGCTTAAAACCTGATAAGAAGTAAACATACTTACCTCTTTTCAATCTTACTCAACTCAAGGAAAACTCCAAACTACTCAAAACTACTCAAACTTGCTCAACTCAGAAGTACTAAAGGATAAGATACTAAACTCAGAGATTAAATACTCAACTCAAGGATATGATATTCGACTCTGGGTACTCAACTCTGGATACTCAACATTGGATATTCTACTCTGCATACTCAGCTCAATATTAAGCGACAATACACATGCAATATATGGAAAGTTTTATAAAATAGTAAAACAACCCAGTTCGTTAAAGAAAATGGAATAACAAACTCAAATTTTGTCATATAAGAAAATAATATAATTTATGTGGGAGTTTCTCTAACCGACAACCATCACTTAAGAGCTATAGTGATGATACAACACTTTACTTCACGCTGCCAAGGACCATCCTATACCATGCCATCATCATAGGACCTGAACTACTAAGTGGATGCACTAGTCTATTGTGAAAAAGGTTCATCTAAAAAGTATGACCCTTTTCTACCCATGGTGGCTACATGATTTTATGGAGACGTGAGTTATCTGAACTCATGCTTGCCCCTAATTCGGTGCTCAATACTACTCCCAAAATATGATACTAGCTCTTTATGTTTAAAACCTACTTCTTTTGTATGGTTTGAGATAATTTCTCAAAACTTAGCTCAAATGCTATCTTGGAAATCTTAGTTTCCCCTCTTCCGTCATTTTGAAAGCGATACTGTTTTCTGAAAACTAGCCCGTAGGCTCTTTGGAAATCTCAGTTTCCGTTCTTATTTAAATGTGAAAACATTTTATATCTCCATGGGAATACATAGTCCCCATATACTTTTTGAAGAAAAGAACTTCAAGTTTACTCTTTACTGAACTCAAAACTTAAGTCTTAAAATAAAGTTAAAACGCTTGTAAAAGACTTCTTAAAATATGGTTCATGCCGAATTATGAACATGAACTACTCAATGCATGGTTTTCAATAAACATAGACAGAACTCAAATACTTGGATCTCAAGAACTTCAATGATACTACTCATTTCAAGAATACTCAACTCATAGTTCATGCAGAATTATGAGCATGAACTACTCAACTCAATGACTCAAAGATACTTCTCATCTAAAGACTGTTCGACTTATAATGTTCATGCGAAATTATGAGCATGAAATATACAACTCAAGGACTCAAAGATACTTCTCAAAAGAGAGTAGGAACTCAACACTTAAAGACTTAGAACTTGAAGATACTACTCCTTTTAAAGATACTAAATTGATGGAGTTCATGCGGAAGTTATGGGCATGAATGACTTGACTCAAGGGTCAAAATATCAATAAGGAACTCAGGTATTCGACTCTTCTCATTCTCTCTGAATTACTTTCTCAAAACTTATTTCAAATTGATAGTTGATCTCAAGGATTCACAATTGAACGCAGAGTCTTTCTTGAACTCTACCCTTAACTATTTCTGAAATGTGAATTATAAAATCAAGAGTTATGGTTAATGATATGAAGGATCTTTTAATGATAAAGTGGACTCATGAATACATTCTTCTCACTCATACAAACTTGCTCGAGTCTTGTAACAAATTATTAGAATTCATAGAAGACTCATCAAAAAGGACTAAAAGGGACGTTCTCAAAATGTTCGAAAGAACTCTCAAGACTTGACTTTTAACTCAACCTTGAATTTGAATTATGGATTCAAGGTTGTGACTTGTGATAGGAAAGGTCTCATGATGTTTAGGAATGATTGTTGATAGCTAAACATGAGAAAAATCACGAAATCACCGTCTTGGAACACGTTTGCGATGCGGAGATGGTTTAAAATAATACTCGCGAATTTAAATATTTGAGACAGAGGAGTCCACTAGAGAAACATTTAGCTCACTGGGGGAGGAAGTCCGCGATTCAGACTTTCGTGCCAGATCGCACTCGACTTTCTTCTTCTTCGTTTCCCAGCCCCAATTCGCCTAAATTCTATTCTCTTTCTCTATCTCTGTTTAGATTTAGATACCCATCATATGTACACTAGAATCTAACTCTAACCACTCTATAAATTGACATATTAACCTCAAGAACTCCTCAATCTCAACCCAATTCAACAATGGTAACAAATTCATGAATACATATCAAGATTATCAAAGCTTCATCTTTTAGAATGAATTTAAAGCTGAAATTAATATGATTGACATGTGGGTGAACAAACCCAATACTATGGAAGCTTACATACCTGAAAAAATTATCTTCTTGGAGCAAGTTGAAGGAAGACCTTAAAAGAAGAACCCTAGCTTTAGCTTTTCTTGATTTTCTTGAGCGTAGAATCTTTGGAGTGAATGAGAGGGTTTTGATTTAAGAAAACTGATTTTCTACACTTTTAGGGGAATTTAGATGACCTCCTATGGATTTTTAGGACTAAAATACCCCTAAATAAATAAATAAATAAGACGAGCTGGGAGTCGAAATGATTTTTCACCAGGCAGTGAGGTCCGTATGCTGAGCTCCTGCCAGGTTTGTGCAACATTAGTAAATTAGTCATAAATTCTTACGAAGAACTCAGAATTGAGAAAACTCAGTGGCATTGGAAAGAGGACTCGAAGGGCTTTAATTTTATATCTTGTAGCTCACCTAAATCATCTTTTACTAGGAGTTATGGTTGTTGTTCATCTTGTATTCCTAAGATACTTAGAACAAAATAGAATCTGGAAAAACAGAAAGAAGATCAAGCCCACTGAATGCACAATGTCCCCTTAAGGAAATTATTCCCCTCTAGTATCCGAGGTTTGATTTGGAATATGTCCTCCCAGGATAGAATGATCTCAATCACCAGTGTATTGATACCCAAAAAGCTGGTGTCAGCGAGACACTCAACGACAGTAAAGTACACTTAGAATACTAGATTTAGTAGTAGATGAAGAAGTCCAGAAAAATTGGTTCTATTAAAATGAGAGGAAATTCCTCAATTTATAGAAAACAGAGGGTAGTGTGAAAAGGTTCTTATTGTGCCTTACCGGAAAGGTCACAAACCTTTGAAAAGTCACAATCTTTCGGAAAGGTCACCACCTTTCATAAAAGTCACCACCTTTCATAAAAGTCACAACTTTTCATCAAAGTTGCAACTTTTGATAAAAGTCACAACTCTTCATAATAGTCACAACTTTTCATCAAAGTCACAATTCTTCATAAAAGTCGCAACTCTTCATTTTCCATTCACACCTTTTAAAACCCAACAATCCCCCACATGAATGGGGAATAACTCTAAGACAAAGAAACTGATAAGTATGTGTACTTTACAAGCAAGAATTAATTGCATCTGGATACGTAGGTTTTCCCTTGGAATTTTCGTAGTGAACATATGTCGGATATACTCGGTCAATCGGTAGATGCGATATCTTTGAACCGTCGAGCTTTGGTGTATACCTAGACAACCATATGCCACACAGTTAACCCTTTACCATTTATGGTTCTTACGATTGTGTTCGTTTCAGCCATGAACACCTCCTGGTTTCATGAGTGTATAGAGAGTAGGCTTTTGCAATAATTCTCTTTGAAGCGGTTTACACTTCACACCCACATAGGTGATTTCTAACCGTGTTATCGCGTAGATACACTATTTGGTCAAATCTGCCAAACTTAGCAAATCATTAAAAACATTAAGCTTTAGTAACTTATTAACAAGCCTTAAGGTTGTATCCTTGTTCCTGAGCATTGTTTTCATCATGAGAATGGATTGAGTTTGTTGACAATGCCAAACCGTCAGTCAAAACTTTGTTTTTCTCCTTGAATCTAGCTCTTGGGATCTCCAGTCTGCTAGATAAAGTTACCGCCATGATGACTTGTCCTAAGCTGTAAACCCATTCCCTTAGATGATCTTTAAACTTTCTCTCTAGTTAGGCCTTTTTGTAAGTGGATCCAACACATTATCCTTTGACTTTACATAGTCAATTCTTGATAATTCCACTAGAGAGTAGTTTTCTAACGGTATCTTGTCTATGTCCTATATGACGAGACTTTCCGTTATACATCATTCTTTATGCCCTACCTATTGCATCTTAACTATCAAAGTGTATGCATACTAATGCCAATGGTTTGGGCCAAAAAAGAATATCTATCAAGAAATTCTGGAGTCTTTCAACTTATTCACCGACCTTATCTAGAGCACCTAGCTCAGAGATCATTGTAGAGCTAGCGATACATGTCTTTTTTTTTTGGAATATGTCTAAAAGACTGCTCCTCTACCAAGAGTAAATACATATCCACTCGTGGATTTCACTTCATTTGTCCGGTGATCCAATTCACATCACTATATCCTTTCAATACTGTTGGATATTGTTATAATGTAAAACATAGTTTTAAGTATTTCTTAAATACTCTAAAACTCTTTTCATTGTCATATAATGAGTTTGATTGGGATAACTCGTGAACCGACTTAGTTCATTAATAGCAAATGCTATATCTGATCTCGCACACTTCGTGATATACATCATACTTCCCAATACTCTAGCACAATCCAATTGTGAGTCACTTTTGCCTTCACTCTTTTGAAATGCAAAGCTCACATTTATTGGAGACTTGACAATATTGAAATCCAAATATTTGAACTAGTCAAGTACCGTTTCAATGCAATGGGACCGCGAATATGCTAAACATTATGGAGTTCTAAGGATTCTTATACCTAAGATCACATCAGCTACTCCAAATTTTTTCATTCCAAACTTGCTTTCTAGCATACGTTTAGTAGTATTTATGTCATTAGTGTCTCCATTGATGATCAACATATCACCAATTATACAAACAAACAATGACCTAGTGATTTTAATGTAAACACATTTATCACTTCCATCATTCTTAAATCCATTTACCAACATAGTTTGGTCAAATATCTTATGTCATTGTTTGGGCGCTTGTTTTAGTCCATAAAGTGACTTAACAAGTTCGCACACTTTCTTTTCTTTACCAGGAACCACAAAACCCTCGGGTTCTTCCATGTAAATTTCTTCCTCCAATTCTCCATTTAAGAGAGTTGTTTTCACATTCATTTGATGAATTTGGAGGTCATATACCACAAGTAACACAATTAAAATCCAAATGAATGTAATTCTAGTTACTGGCGAGTATGTGTCGAAAATATCAAGACCTTGTTTTTGTCTTGCTTTATATCCGTCAACAGTTCCATTGGCTTTAATTTTCCTTTTGAGGATTCACTTTGAACCCAAAAGTTTATTTCTTGGGGGAAAATCAACCAACTTCCAATAGGATTGCTCAAGATTGAACCAATCTCACTATTAACACCATATGTCCAAAAAGATGAGTCTACATAAGACACAAGAAATGTTACAAAATCATATACGAAGAAAGTAGATGTCCTTTGACATTTACTACACCTCAGAATCTCTTTATTAAGTACATTCTCCTTTTGTTCTTTCCAAGGTTGTTTAGACCTTTCACTAGACTACTCAAGTCTATTATTACAATCCACTGTCTTAGGTCCTATTTTAATCCTTTTAGGAATAGGAACTTAGACTTTGGCTAGACACCCCCAAACTTTGAAATATTTCAAATTGGATTTCCTTCATTTCCATTTCTCATATGGAATAGATTGTGTCCTGGAAAAACAAAACTTTTTATTGCTTTCTTTATGAAAAGGCAAAACTTTTTGTTGTTCCCTTTTGCAGTAAGGATAGTTCCTCCACACAAGTTTTGTGGAAAACCAGAACTTATAAGTAATGCATTGATCATTTCCTTCAAAGTTTAGTTTTTTTTTTTTCCATTAGATTGAGGTGAATAGGGCAGCAGTTTGATGGATAATTTCACTTTTCAAACATATTTCTGCAAAATGAGATTTATACTCTCCATCCCTATCACTTCTTATCTTTTTCCCAACTGATTTTCAACTTCAATATTATATTGTCTAGACGTTTGTATTGCTTCATCCTTACCATTCAGCAAATAGTTATAGTCGTTTCTAATGCAATTGTCAATGAAAGTTATGAAATACTTTTTTCCACCACGAGATGGTGTTGACTTCATATCACAAATGTCAGTGTAAATCAATTCTAAGGGATTAGAATTCCTTTCAATAGATTTATAAGAATGCTCAGCATACTTAGATTTCACACAAACTTGACATTTTTTATTTATTGCACTCAAAGTTAGACAAAACTTCTAAGTTGATCAGTTTTCCTTACAAGGTTTTGTAATTGACATGTCCCAAGTGTTCATGTCACAAACAGTTTGAATCAAGCAAGTAAGAACAAATAAAAATATTGAGTTTGAAAAGCTCTCTGCGAGGTAGCTTTTTCTCACAGATATTTGTTCTTATTTCTTACAATTTTGTATGACACAAACATTGTTTAGAGTCATCACCTTGTCAAATGTCCTTTTCAGCAGGACCTTTCCATAACTTTCAATTTGATTGTTATAGAACTACCCATGAACATAGTTTCATTAGGTCCAATAAAGGCAATATAGTCCAAATGTTTGTTTTACAAAACATAACGAATAACTATTCACCAATATTCATGTCTATGCAAATACTTTTATTATAATAGACATATCTTTTCATGAAAAATCACAACATTTTAAGTGACACTTTTTCATAAAAGAACACAATTATTTTGAACAA
>JAJOOH010008708.1:0-11604 GCA_029582605.1 Solanum gracilifrons | reverse complement strand
ATAATTAAAAATTAATATGTCAGATGAACAAAGATCTTGTGAACAATAACACTTAAAAATATGTTCAGACAATTATTTTATTTGGTCAACATATAAATGTATATTGCTAATATAGCTCGAATAGAAAACTCGAGTCTTAAAAATATTATAAACAAATAAGTTTTTGTCTTGCACCCTCTATCCAAAGAAATTGCAGACTTTTGTTAAAATGGGGATCAATAATGCATTAAAATGAATTAAAAATTAAAGAAAGAAACATCACATATACACAATAGTATAATGTGGATCGGATAGGTCGAGAATTTTCTTTCTCGCTTCTTCTTCGATCAAAAAAGTAAGGCGCTGTCACATGTAATAATAGGTCCTCCTCTTCCATACAATTGTGTCAAACACACATATGACATCTCTAATCCATACCGTGGCGAAATCAAGAATTTCATAAAGGATGTTTAAAAAAAAGGGAAAAATATATTGCTAGTGAGATCCGAACACTTGAGCATTTAGGGCTCTTTCAAGGCATCTAAAACTACTGGCCTACAACACCTTATTCTGTCAAGGATATCCAAAATTTGTTATTTAATAACTTTGCGTATCATTTTACTTATAATTACGGTATTATTTTCTGACGAAATGGACACCCTCACTATAGGGTAGCTACGCCCCTTAATCCATATATCTGAGGCAAAAGTAGAGTTTCAATTTTATAAATTTTGAATTTTGTAAGGACGATTTGAAATATCATTAATTAAATTCAAAATTAAGTGCTCTCTGTCCCTAAAAAAAGTTTTTATAGTTTGATTTTAGAAAGAAAATACTTCCTCCGTCCAACAATACTAGTCTACTTTATGAAATCAATGAATAATTTTACACTTAATTTTTAATTTACCCTTATCATTAATTATAGTCATTTCTCTATTACATTTTTAAGATATTATATTTATTACTATATTCAAAGGGCAATATAGTAAATTACTCTTTTATTTATAATTTTTTTTTAAATGTACAAAATCAATAGTGGACAATTAGTGTTGCACAGAGAGAGTACCAACCACATAAATAAACTAAACAATACTTATTACAGAGGAGAACCCACCCTTAAGGTGTCAAGTGACATCCCTTTTGTTGAAAAATTATATTGTATATAGAGGTTAAATTTTGGTTTAATAAAAATATATATAAATATTAATACATCTTGACACAAGTTAAAAATTGAGTCTAGTAATTAAATTGTTACGAAAAATCTTTAAAATCGTATCACGTGTTTTCTAATCCAATTAGTCTCATAATTACCAAAGTCCCTCTCATTTTTCAAAAAGCTAATTATATTCCTCCACATTCCGGGACATTCGATTGAAGAAATTAATAAAGGGAATTGCCCCCACAAAATTGAAAAGAAGGGAAGACCAATTTCTCTTTATAATTTTTGTCGTTTTGTTGGTTGTGGGGGGTGTTACACCAATGGTTTTGGACCTCTTATTGAAAGTGTAAACTACATTTGTACTTGCTAAAGGCCGTTAAACTGATTTATCACGTTTAAATCTCTGAGTTATCTGATAGTTGGTTAGAGTTATAAAGATACTAACAATAAAAATATTAGTTATAAGTGGGCATACGTATATCATGTAGTGATTGGTTATTGTTACGTTAGTTATTATATCTTTTATTTTGCATAAAATAATATATTTTTTGTTTCAAAAAGAATAACCTATCTTTTTAAATCCGTGTCAAAAAAATTACGGAGTACTTTTTTCTTTTATGACAATACTTTAATTTCAACTTTTCACGTAACATGTTTCTTTATTTTCTTAAACTATGTGATAAGTCAAACTACGTCATTTTTTTAATTGAAGAAAGTACATAAATTCTCTCATAACTTATACATATACTTAGTTATCCGAGTTGGTAAATTGTCAACTAAATATCATATTAATTTTATAAATGAATAATTTCTTTCCTAATTACTTATTAAATATCGTATAAATTATAATGTTTACAATTTTTTTATCAAAAAAAATCATACAAATTATATAAAAATTAATATATAATAACTTAATGGTCTTTGAATTTTCATGTGCCATGGTGTCCCCAAAATACAAGAGCAATAGAAGTTATCAACTACGTAATTTAATGTGGGCCTTATACAAAATTGAATTTAATTGAGTTTTAATATAAATATCACACATCTGAGAAAAGATACTACATAACCGCACGCTGGCTACTTCGAGTATCTTCTCCTCTAGCTTTTGGGCACGTCATTTTTCAAACCCAACAAAATGACCTTTTGGGCACATGAATACTGAAATGATTCACCCAATTCATGAGAAAATTTCATGAACTCAATCTTATTTTAATTATAAATATAAGTACATATTTGTTTTTGTCAAACACACCTAGCAGAATATTTAAGCGCGTGAATATTATCTGATTTGAAATATAACAATAACATTATAAATTTTGGTGGTATAACTGATTCATGTTATGTAAATAACAGTGCAAGTATATACTTTTTGTAAACATAGGAATACGATGCAACGAAAATTTCTATGACGTTTAACATAGATTGTGGTATAGTGATATGATTATTTTATTTTTAATCAGAAATTTCTATTCGAGTCATAAATATAGAGAATACCATATTAAGAATTTCTCTCCTAAAAAAGTCATACACTGCACAATCTGAATTTAGTTAATACTCCAATACGATTTTCGAATAAACAGAAAAGTTCCTGCCACGTTACCTGCAGTTGCAGAGCACATGTCCATCATTTTCGTCCTTCTCATCTCCACTCGTGTCGATTCTTACTGGCCCTACTACTTCCATCTTTATCCGATTATACCCCTTAATTTTCGATCATTCACATGAATGCCCAAAATGGGTGGTTTTTAATATATTTTTTAGTTTAAAAATAAAAATGGTACACTTCATGTAACAAGAAAGTGGTCAAAAATTATTTTAATATTAAAACAACTAACATAGAAATATTGCAAAATAAAAGTTTATATTTCATACCATAATATAAAGCCTGAGTTGTTATGTGGCTGATGTTAGATGCACAAGTTTAGTTTATAACCCCATAATTATTATATCATCAATTTTAGAATATTGTGTCTTAAAAATTCAAAATTTATAAATTACTTATGTGTCTTATAAAATATAGCTTAGTTCCTGTGTAACTTAATATGTTACTAGAGACATAAGTTCAATTTTAGAATCATAAATATTTTTCTCAAGAGACATAAGTTATTCATATGAAATTTTTGCTAGATAAAGCAAGAGTTCTCTACTTCTTTCTTTAATCCATAATATTTTATTAAATGAGCAGCAAATGCTAAAGTTAAAATTTATCAATTTAAGGGACAAAAATTAAAGACCATTAAGGATAATCCGTAGAAAAACTTTATTCTTATTTTATTTATGTCAAAATTTTATTCTTTTATTGTCTAACTGAATTTATTTTTATTTTTTTGCTATGATGAAATTATTTTCACCTGCCAATTTATTTTTAAAAAGAGAGATAGAGTAATACATACATCATCACATATTATTTGAGCTGTGTTTAATTTCTTAAATTTATGAGTGATAATTTAGATGTGTTTCTTACCGTCCTAATAGTTTAGAAGTCAAACTAAAAAGAAAAGGATAGTGTTTTTGACACTTCACTCTTAAATATATAATATATGTGACAAATCACAAGACACGTGATATTGAAAAAAAACCCATTAAGCTTAGGGCGAGTTAAATATATGAACTTGATCAACTACCAAAATTTATGTGATAAAATTATTAAACTTTATTTATATCAATAAAATCACTTGAACTTAAGATGTTTCTTGTATAAAATCACTTAATCAAATTTATTATTAAAAAAATTGATGTAATGTTGAATAAATATGAACTTCACTTGAACTGGGCATTAATGTTGAATGAGAAACTGACTTGGATTTAACCAAACTAATTCGATTCTTTAATTAAATACGATTTTTTTCATAAAGATCAATTTTTTGATTTGATTTTCGATTTAAAGGTTACGATTCTTCAATGAATCGAACTTTTATTTTAAAAGTTTTAATTTCTTTTTTCTATATTACGAGTCATACTTTGGGCCCAAAACTTTTCATGACCCAAGTGGCAAGTTATTTGTCATTTCTATTCTCAGCGCTGGTTGTTGTCCCTATTGTCATTTTTATTCCCGGCCCATTATTCCCACTATTATATGCTTATAGAGAAAATTATCACTATGTTTCATTTTATTTTATTTTTAATTAGAAACTTTAGTTATTATCGTTCAAATAAATTTTATCTTTTATAATTGATACGTATACGTATACGTATATTTACTTGAGACTTTTTGTCTTCTATGATTAGATTGAGTTATAATGGGACTTGAGAGTGACTAGGGGTGTGCAAAAATCGAATCGAAAAAAAATGTTATTGGGTTAACGAATTTTAAATGATTTTATTAAAGGGAAAAAATCAAATATGCCATCAAATTTTGAGAAAAGGCTCACCTATGTCATTCATCAAAAGTTTGGCTCATCTATGCCATTTTCGTTTGAGAAAAGGCTCATTCATGTCATTATTTGTTAACTGCAATGATATAAATGAGCCAAATTTTTAACGAATGACACAAATGAGTCTTTTCTCAAAGTTCAATGTCATATTTGAACCCTATTTTAAAAAATGATATAATTAATGAGGCGACCGAATCATAATTGACCACGTGTAAAATATGATTTGCAAAACTGAAACTATTTTTAGTTAACAAATAATGTCATGGATGAATTTTTTTCTCAAATGGAAATGACATATATGGGTCAAACTTTTAACGAATGACAAAGATAAGCCTTTTTTCAAAGTTCAATGACACATTTGAGCCTTTTCCCTTTATTAAAAAAAGTTAATGGGTTATCGGTTCTTAATATTAGATTATTGGGTAAATCGATAACCCATTAAGATGTTAGTAATTTACTACTTTACCCCTCATAAATATTAGTAATAATTTAGCATAATTAGAAACTATATCAGTAGTTTACACTACAATCTACACACTTAACACTTCACATAAGAAATTCCATATTATGTTTTGGCCATAACATATATATATATATATTGTATCTTTCGTACTACATCTGCTCTTATTGATGCAATTCTCATATCTTTCTTTGTTTCACTATATCAAAGTATTTATAGTTGATTTGCTTGTCTCACTGTATAGCGTCAAATTGTTAGAAAAGTGAGAAGACATATATTTATTTTATGAGCATTTTCTTATTAAGTAAATTGAAAATCAAATCGTTAACAACCAAAAATCGATAAACCGATAATAATATCTTCTTGATTTGTCATTGATTTAACATATTTAAATTAAAAATCAATAAACTAAACCAATAATATATAAAATTGATCAAACCGATCGATGCACACAAAGTAGGGGGACGGGAGGTTGGCTACTACACTTGTTTCTATGTGCGGTTAAAATATATCTGTCGCATATTTAAATTTTTAATTTTTTTAATATCTAAAAATTATTTTAGAAATATCGAATTGAATATGAAACAAAATTGAATTGAACTAAATTAGTTTGATGTTTAGTGCATACTTTTTCAGGACAATTTATTTTTTATGTCAATTTTTTATATGATAAAATTTAACAAAGTGATGTATAAGAGAAATTGTTTAAGTTGAGTGGTTTTAATAATTAAAAATAATGTTCGAAGATTTTGCTATATAATTTTTTAAAATTGAATGAACTTTGAGATATTAATTTAATTTAGAGCATTAATTTTAGAGGTACTATTGATTAAAAAATATGATTTTTTTGGAAGTAAGTGGAAAAATATAAGTGATTATTAGATAATCGAAAATAGAGAATCTTGAATACTATTCGAAACTCTGAAGAACTACATGGAAAGGCTATTAAACTACTAAAAAGCTCGTTTTTGCTTATGGAAAATAAAAATCGAAGCTGAGCAGTTTTGAGTGAATATATACTCCAATAAATTAGGAATATTTTTTTAAATAAATAGATGAACAAAGAATATTCATTTTTTGTACGTTACAAAATATTTTTGACCCGTTTTCTATATTCTAAAATCTCACTATACAACTCTACTCATATGTGATGCATTCATTTTAGGAAAAATTGCATAAATACATAACTTAAAATATTATAAGCTCTAAAATTTCTTATTAATTAAGAATATTAAGAAAATCCTTTCTTGAATACATTTATATTCCCTCTCGAATACATATCTATCCCCTCGGATACATTTTATCCCCTCTTAGATACATCCCTTCCATACAGTAATGTATCATTTCTAATGTATCAGACAACCAATAAATGTATTCGAGAACAATGAAAAATCTGAGATTTTTGTAATTGAAGAAACTTTCAAAATGATAAGAGAGAGTTGCTCGGATGATAAACATCATTCACTTTCAACCTTAAGGTTGTGAGTTCGAGTTATCAAGGGAACAAAAGGATGAAAGCTCCTAGGGAGGAGTAAAAAAAGGAACTTTCGAATTAGAATGTAATTAGTCTCGAAATGTATGGATTTAGGTAAGTTATACTTCATTTTAATTTAAATTATTTTTCATCAATTTGTTCACAATTTTGCATGGCTAAAATTCTCTATTAAAGCTACTAGACATAGCGGTGGGCCCTCATTCCCTGTGAAAGTGTCATGTGTATTTCCTCTTCCACAAAATCTCTCTATTTATCCATCCCCATGGCTTTGCCAACAAACAGTACAAGTGGAGCTCTTAGCCTTAAAGAATATACTTTTGATTGTCTTCCCCATTTTTTTTTGTCAAAAAACAAAAAAAGTTTCAATTTTTTGTGTTTGTGAGTGAAAATGTTTATTGAGAACTTTAAGGTTGAGAGCCCCAATGTTAATTACACAGAGAGTGAGATTCACTCTGTGTATGATTATCAAACAACTGAGTTAGTTCATGAGGAAAAAAATGGGACATTTCAATGGACTGTTAAGCCAAAAACTGTTAAATATGAATTCAAGACTGATGTTCTTGTTCCAAAATTAGGGTGTGTTTGAGTGTTTTTTGCTTCCTTTTATTTTTTCTTACCAGATCCTTCTTTTTTGCTAAAAATTGGAACTTTATTCAAGACTTGAGAAATTAAAATATGGGTGTTTTCTGTTTTGTGATAATTTTTTTTGTGTAATTTGATTTCTGGTAGGGTTATGCTTGTTGGATGGGGTGGAAACAATGGTTCAGCCTTGACTGGAGGTGTTATTGCTAACAGAGAGTGAGTCTTTTTTTTTCTCTTTTTGTTCTGCAATTTCTCTATGTCTTTGTCATGATTCTTGTATAAACAGTGGGTGTTGTTGGAAATTGGCAGAGGAATTTCATGGGCTACCAAGGATAAGGTGCAGCAAGCCAATTACTTTGGCTCTCTTACACAGGCCTCTACTATTCGAGTTGGTTCCTTCAATGGAGAGGAGATCTATGCTCCCTTTAAGAGCATACTTCCCATGGTAGCCTTAATTTGTTTTGAAATGGCACTTTTTGGTGGTGGTTGTTGCTATTATGCTTTATGTTTCAATTTATTTGTCTTGTTTTGACTTAACGCGGAGCTTAAGAAGGTAAAGAATGAATCTTGTGGTATGAAGCATGCAAAGTTGGAATTAGAAGTCATCATAGAAGAAAAAGAAATATTTTTTTAGTCATGTTTTGAATTGACACGGAACTTAAGAAAGTAAAGAATGAATCTTGTGGTATGGAACATGCAAAGTTGGAATTAAAAGTTACCAGAAAAGAAAAGAAAGACCTCTGATGGACTAAAAAGGAAAGTAAGACAAACAAATGGGACCGGAGGATTAAATTATTTCTGTTTGTTAATGTGTTTTTTCTCAATTGATAATGAAATAGGTCAATCCAGATGATGTAGTGTTTGGAGGATGGGACATCAGCAACATGAATTTGGCAGATGCCATGGCAAGGGCTAAAGTTTTTGACATTGATCTTCAAAAGCAGCTGAGGCCCTACATGGAATCCATGGTCCCACTGCCTGGTATCTATGACCCTGATTTCATTGCTGCAAACCAAGGCTCACGTGCTAACAATGTCATCAAAGGAACCAAGAAAGAACAAATTGATCAAATTATTAAGGATATTAGGTAAAATGGGGTTGTTTTATTATGTCACAGAAGTGTATAGCTTTCTTTGGTTTTTAATTAGAGTTGCTAATTATAGTGTTGTTTTTGGGTAAATAAGGGAGTTTAAGGAGAACAACAAAGTGGACAAGGTGGTGGTTTTGTGGACTGCCAACACTGAAAGATACAGCAGTGTGGCTGTTGGCCTTAATGATACCATGGAAAACCTCTATGCTTCTGTGGATAGAAATGAGGCTGAAATATCTCCTTCCACCTTGTATGCTATTGCTTGTATTCTTGAAAATGTGCCCTTCATCAATGGAAGCCCACAAAACACTTTTGTCCCAGGTATGTTCCAATTTCAAATTAAAAATCTTGCTTTGGTTTGATGCACTTGAGCGGAGAGTCTTTTGGACCACTAACTCCATGAGATGGAGCGGTGGTGGTAAGGTCTGTGTACACTCTACCCGCACTGGGTATGTTGTTGTTTCTTTGGGAAATCAGTTGTGTGTTAGTCTTATGTATTAATTGAAAATTTGTTAGGCCTCATTGATTTGGCCATCAAGAGGAACACTTTGATTGGTGGTGATGACTTTAAGAGTGGTCAAACCAAGATGAAGTCAGTGCTGGTTGATTTCCTTGTTGGAGCTGGTATTAAGGTATGGCTATTGCTGCTTCTAATTTCACAACAGCTTTTAAACTAATAAAGCAAATTTGATATGTAAAATATGGAAAATCTTGAAAGAGGAAAGTTGAGTGATGGTGAAACTTGTGTTGTTTACAGCCAACATCAATTGTGAGCTACAACCATTTGGGTAACAATGATGGAATGAATCTGTCGGCCCCTCAGACTTTCCGCTCAAAGGAGATCTCGAAAAGCAATGTTGTCGATGACATGGTTTCTAGTAATGCCATCCTTTATGAGCCTGGAGAGCACCCTGACCATGTTGTTGTGATTAAGGTAATTGATTACTAAATCATTTAACATTACTAATTAAAAAATATAACAAGGCACAATACTAGTTCTAACATTGGATTTATGGGATTCAGTATGTTCCATATGTGGGAGATAGCAAGAGGGCAATGGATGAGTACACATCAGAGATTTTCATGGGTGGAAGGAACACCATTGTATTGCACAATACCTGTGAGGATTCTCTTTTGGCTGCTCCAATTATCTTGGATTTGGTCCTCCTGGCTGAACTCAGCACTCGCATTCAGCTCAAAGCTGAAGGAGAGGTATGTTTCTTTATCCCTAACTTTTTATACATTTACAATTAGTTAGTTGCAATTACAAGTTGATTTGTTCTGAATTACATGAACCATGTCTGATTTTCAGGGTAAGTTCCACCCCTTCCATCCCGTGGCGACCATCCTCAGCTATCTTACCAAGGCTCCTCTGGTAAATTCTCTTGGAGCTTCATTTCATTCTGTAAAAATAGCACCAAAAGATGTGTTCCAGCTTGAACAGTTGATTGGTTAGGCAATACCATAATATAACACTAGAGGATGTTCTCATTATGTCTACTCTAATAACCTGAAAGGCGGTGTCTTAGACTAAGATGAACAGAACAGTTTTTGATGTTTGTGTATGTTGTGAATTGGTAAACAGGTACCACCAGGTACACCAGTGGTGAATGCCCTTTCAAAGCAGAGGGCAATGCTTGAGAACATATTGAGGGCTTGTGTTGGACTGGCACCAGAGAACAACATGATATTGGAATACAAATGAAGATCTCATAAGAAGTGAAAGGACTCAAGAAGCCGTGTAGCAGAAGAACCATGTTGTCTTTCTTTACTTTTATTTTTGTAATCTTTTGTCTCATCATTAGTACTATAATTAGCTAAATCTCAGCCAACCCTTGGAGGTATAGCTGTTGTTTAATGGCGGGCTAAGTTGAATGTCATTATGATTTCTTTGTGTATTAGCCCTTCATTTTGAAGATGTATTATCAGTGTTGTCTTAACTCTGAAGAGCCAGCAACGCCTTTTCTCTACCGGAAATACAACGTATAGTCTTACTCTAGTTTTCCTCTCGTTTTAATTTCCTTGGGAGGATTTTGCTCCCTTTTCATCTGCCTCTTAGATTTAAGTAGTTGTAACAGTTAAACAGTATGAAGGATATTATTATTAGATAGATAGAAAAAGGAGTGGGACAAGGAAAGAGAGGGTATGCACAAAAGATAAGAAAGAAAGCTGAAGAGATAGAAAGTAGATAATTATTGCTAGCATATTCAAAACATATCCAGAAACTATTCTCTTATTAGGTATGCTATAATGTAATGAACTCATATTGTATTGAAATGGATAATTGGAATTACACGTACAATTATAAGAGTTCATCATTCTAATTGCTCTAAATAGCAACAAATCCTTCCAAGGGAAGTAGTAGAAATAAAAAGGGAGAATGGAGGGAGGTTCCAGACTCCCTCCAGATTAATCTAAGTAACTAACAAGTTCATAGCATAAACCCTAATTGACTAGTTTAGCAGGACCCTTCTACATAATGAGATTTAGTTTAGCAGGACCCTCCTACATAATGGGATTAGCAGGATCTTCCTACATAAGGGGATTAACAGGACCCTCCTACATAATAAGATTTAGTTTAACAGGACCCCCCTACATAATGAGATTTAGATTAGCAGGACCCTCATGGACAATGTGAATTAGTATAGCAGGACCCTCCTGGACAATGGGAATTAGTGTAGCAGGACCCTCCTGGACAATGAGAATTAGTATAGCAGGACCCTCATGGACAATGAGAATTAGTAGCAGGACCCTCCTGAACAATGAAAATTAGTGTAGCAGGACCTTCCCGGACAATGGGAATTAGTATAGCAGGACCCTCCTGAACAATGGGATGTAGATTAGCAGGACCCTCCTATACCTAATGGGATTAGCAGGACCCTTCTACATAATGGGATTAGCAGGACCCTCCTACATAATGCGATTTAGTTATTTTCTCCTAGGATAAACACTTCCTAGTATGAGTTTATTTTTAAAAAAATTTTACATCTGCTAATAACTCACAAAAAATTTCCAATGAAAACTGGGGCAAAATTTTTTGTGTATTTCTTTTGTTTTTGATGGTTTTCAGGTTTCTTCAAGCGGAACATGGATTTGAAATTCAAGAACAAAGTTTCAACTCTTTTCAGAATAATCAATCCCATTATAGCCAGAATCAACTTCTTTAATGCATGTAGCAGCCTGACTTCCTCACATCTTTTTCTATTCAGCTTCTGATCAAGAAAACATGCAGTCATTCAAGAACATATTCAAATTGTCATTTCGAAGAGTGCCAAAAACTCACTCTAAGTGGCAAGTTAAGCATCGAATCCATTCAAGATCAAGATACTCACAAAAATCAAGATGATATCTCAAAATGACACAAGTGAAGACTCAAGAGAAGCTGCATAGATAGGAGCTTGTACTTTTATTTTCCTTTTGACTATTAGTTTTATTTTTCTTTTTTTACGTAATTAAGGATAAGAG
>JAJOOH010008707.1:0-10479 GCA_029582605.1 Solanum gracilifrons | reverse complement strand
GATATTGGATAGAATCCATGAAAGATATAAAATTATTAGAACAACTAATGGAGAAAAATTTATATATGTACCAAAGAACCCAAGATATGTTATATCTAGAATATATCATAAATAATATTAAAGAAATATTCAGATTAAAACAACTATCGGAAGAATATTACAATAAATATTATTATATTTTACCATGAATTTAGCACTACCAAAAAATAACATTAAAGAGATATCAAGATTAAGACACTTAGCAAAAGAATGTTATAATAAAATATTTAAATTAAAATACTCACCTACCACACTACCATCTACCACACTACCACTTTCATGAATTCACCAACTACCAGTTTCGCACCGAAAAATGGTAAAATTATATGTTTCCTTGTATATAATATTCTAGTTGATTCTTAGGGATTTAGATATTTTGTTACCTTAGTTAGTCTTTTCTTTACGTGTATTTAAATCATTGTCTTCTTTGAATAATACACATTGAAATTACTCTATACTTTCGTTTCAACATGGTATCAGAGCCAAGCTTGTAGCTTCAGCTGCGTTAGCCTTGCCTAGTCGGAGTTGAGTCATCTCCATAGTCGAGAGGCAATGTTGCTTGGCTAGAAGTTAAGAGTGCTGGTGATTGTTTCATTAAAATTAACCTCGTGAGTCTCACATTCCAGTAACTCCATTTAGTTCACAGTTTTCCGGCAAGTGCGTGAGGGCAAGTGGTATATCTGTGATCGAATTTGCTTTCTGTCGATCTTCCTTTTCCGACATCTGTTGTTATTTTCGGTCAAGATCTATTGGTGCTTGTTGAACAGACCACCATCTGAGAAGAACACACTTGTTTCTGGCTAAAATAATCTGGTTATTGCCTCGCTCTTTCTTCTAGCCTGCATCTGGAATTCCATAATTTATTATCTGGTGCTTCCATCTTTATTGTGCAGTTTGTGTCTGCTTGAAGTTTCGGCCAGGCATTGTGAAAGGACCAAGTTTTGTTCAGGTTCTATTTGCTCTGTTTTAAGAAGTTTCATTACTAAATTTATTTTCGTTTGGAAAATATTTGTTGGGGATTAGTGTTGCTGCTACTTCAAAAGTAGAATGGCTAATTAGAGAATGAGTTTTGCTGCTACTGATAGTTCATCTTTTGATAAAATGATTTTGATTCCCACACATGAGTTTGCAAAATTATCTCAATATCCAGAATCATTGAAGAAATTCACTTCAGCTACTGCATTTGTTAAGCCAGATGAAACATGTCTTATCACCTCTTCAAATAAATGGGTAATTAATTCAGGTACCACAAATCACATGACTGGTAATTCTAATATTTTTTTCTAGCTCTCAATCACACAAAGCTCCCTCTCCAGTCACTGTAGCTGATGGGTCTACTTGTACTAGTGTTGGATTTGGAACTGTTAAGCCAACCTCTTCTATTACTCTATCATCTGTGTTAAGTCTACCAAAATTGGCTTTTAATTTGATCTCTGTTAGTAAACTTACCAGAGACCTTAATTGTTATATTTCATTCTTTCCCGATCATTGCCTGTTTCGTGATCTTAAGACAAATCAGGTTATTGGTAAATGACATGTATCTGATGATCTTTACATCCTTGATGAGTGGGAGTCTCAGTCTGTTGTTTGCTCTAGTGTCGTGTCTCTATATGATGCACATTGTCGATTGGGACAGCCTTCTCTACCTCTATTAAAGAAGTTGTGTCCTCAGTTTCAGAATATTTCTTCATTGGAATGTGAATCTTGTCGATTTGCAAAACACCATCGCACATCATTAAGTCCAAGGGTAAATAAGCGGGCTGGGTCAGCTTTTGAGTTAATTCATTCTGATGTTTGGGGACCATGTCCTATCATTTCTAAAATTGGGCATAAGTACTTTATTACTTTTGTGGATGATTTCTCTCGGATGACTTGGATTTACTTTATGAAGAGTCGCTCAGAAGTGTTTACTCACTTTTGTGCCTTTTGTGCTGAAGTCAAAACTCAATTCAATGCTTCAGTACGTATCCTAAGAAGTGACAATGCTAAAGAATATGTGTCAGAAATATTCTAGTCATATATGAGACAACATGGCATTCTTCATCAATCTTCTTGTGTTGATACACCTGCTCAAAATGGAGTTGCTGAGAGAAAGAATAGACATTTACTCGAGACAGCTCGAGCACTTATATTCCAAATGAAGGTTCCTAAACAGTTTTGGGCTTACACAGTCTCTACGACTTGCTTTCTTATTAATCGTATGTTGTCTACTGTGATTACTGGTAATATGCCTTATAGTGTTCTCTTTCCAAACAAGCCACTTTTTTCGGTGGAACCTAAGGTATTTGGATGCACATGTTATGTTCGAGATGTTCGACCATTTGTTACCAAGTTGGATCCCAAGGCATTGAAGTGCGTTTTTCTAGGTTATTCTTACCTCCAAAAGGGGTATCAGTGTTATTCTACTGAACTTGACAGATATTTGGTGTCAATTGATGTGGCATTCTCAGAGTCTACACCATTATTCTATGCGCCTCCAATTTCTACAAGTCAGGAGGAGTGAGATAAGTGGTTAGTCTATCAGGTTACCCGTGTTTTGACAGAAGAATCACATGTTGTCTCTCCATCTCCCAGTTCTGTTATTAAGGATTAATCGACTATTGTCCCATCAGTTCCTAGTCCATTGGCGGTAGTAAGGCCACTAGTTGTTCAAGTTTACTCGAGGAGGCGAGAGACCAATGATACATGTCCTACAATAATCCATTTGCCTCCAAATCCTGCTGAAAATCTTAACCTCCCTATTGCTCTTCGCAAAGGTACTCGTAGTTGCAAATCCACATATTCTATTGCTAATTTTGTTTCCTATGATGGCTTATCCTCTGCGTTTAGATCTTTGATTGCCTCTCTAGATTCTATTTCTGTATCCAAAATAGTGAAAGAGGCTTTGAATCATCCTGGATGGTCTGATGCAATGCTTGATGAAATACATGCTTTAGAGGAAAATCACACATGGGATTTGGTGGATTTACGCAAGGGAAAGAAATCAGTTGGATGTAAGTGGGTCTTCACAGTTAAAGTTAATCCAGATGGATCTATAGTAAGACTTAAGGCTAGACTTGTGGCTAAAGGATATGCTCAAACCTATGGGGTAGATTATTCAGACACTTTCTTTCTGGTTGCCAAACTTACTTCTGTTCACCTATTCATTTCTGTAGTTGCTTCTCAGAATTGGCCTTTACATCAGTTAGATATTAAGAATGCATTCCTTCATGGTGATCTTCAGGAGGAAGTGTATATGGAGTAACCACCTGGTTTTGTTGCTCAGGGGGAGTATGGGAAAGTCTGTCATTTGAAAAAGTCCTTGTATGGCTTGAAACAAAGTCCCCGGGCTTGGTTTGGCAAGTTCAGTGAGGTAGTTCAGGATTTTGGGCTGAAAATGAGCAAATGTGATCACTCAGTCTTCTACCGACAATCAACAATATGCACTATCCTCCTTGTTGTATATGTTAATGACATTGTTATCACAAGAAGTGATTATGTAGGGATTTCTTCCCTCAAGTCTTTTATGCATACTAGATTTCATACAAAGGACTTGGGCCAGTTGAAATACTTCTTGGGAGTAGAAGTGAACAGAAGCAAGAAGGGAATTTTTCTGTCTCAGAGAAAGTATATTCTTGACCTGCTTGCAAACACTGGAAAGTGGCAGCTAAACCCTGCAACACTCCAATGGTACCCAATGTACATCTTATGAAAGATGATGGTGATCCTTTTGATGATCCAGAAAGATATAGAAGGTTGGTTGGGAAGTTAAACTACTTGACTGTGACTCGTCTAAATATTGCTTTTGCGGTAAATGTTGTTAGTCAGTTCACGTTCGCACCTACAGTTAAACATTGGGAAGCTGTGGAGCATATTTTATGTTACTTAAAAGGAGCTCCTGGACTTGGCATATTGTATAACAATCATGGTTATACTCGTGTGGAGTGTTTTGTAAATGCTGACTGGGATGGATCCAAAATTGATAGAAGATCTACAACATGCTATTGTGTCTTTGTTGGAGGGAATCTAGTATCATAAAGGAGTAAGAAGCAAGGTGTTGTATCTCGATCCAGTGCAGAATCCGAGTACAGAGCTATGTCACAATCCACATGTGAAATTATGTGGATACATCATCTCTTAACTGAAATTGGGTTAAAGCATCATACACCAGCAAAACTTTGGTGTGATAATCAAGTTGCTCTTCATATTGCCTCAAATCCAGTGTATCATGAAAGAACTAAACATATTGAAGTTGATTGTCATTTTATTCGTGAGAAGATTCAGGAAAATCTGATTTCCACTGGCTACGTTAAGACAGGAGAGCAACTAGTTGATTTGTTGACAAAAGCGTTGAATGGAATTCGAGTTGATTACCTTTGTGACAAGCTGGGCATGATCAATATCTATGCTCCAGCTTGAGGGGGAGTGTTAGAGAATCATAAAGTTATATGTTTCCTTGTATATAATATTCTAGTTGATTCTTAGGGATTTAGATATTTAGTTACCTTAGTTAATCATTGTCTTCTTTGAATAATACACATTGAAATTACTTTATACTTTCGTTTCAACATAAAAAAAAAGTCAAATTTAAATGACTTTTACACAATAAAATTAAAAGTAGGGAGAGTCCTACTTTTGGTTTTTAACTTTTTTTAATCATTTTAAACTTATTTGAAGTTATTTTTAACTTTGTCAAACACTCTAAAAGTTAAAAATGACTTAAAAGTAAGTTTGACCAACTTTTAAGCCAATTCAAACAGAGTCTAAGAGCCCGTTTCGATTGGCTTAAAAAGAGTAACTTTAAAAAGTAACTTTTCAAAGTGCTGAAACTTATTTTTAAAATAAGTAGTTATGTGTTTGGATACAAGTGCTGCAGTTGAAAAAAAGTTGTTGATGTGTTTGGCAAATAACTGTTGGTAAACACTTTTTTTTTTATCAAAATGTTTGAAATACCCTTAAAGCTGCTAAACATGATCCAAAAAAAAGAACACAAAATAGGATTACACAAAAAAAATACATAATAATAAAAAAAACAGAAATCGAAAGATAATCAAGAAAAAACCTAAAACTATTCATTATTTTCCTACATCTGATACCATTGCTATCAATCGAGAGAAAATGAAGAAAGCTAATCGAAAGATAACTTACTTCACGCTTTAGATCTTCACCCTTCAAATTGAGAGAAAAGGAAGAACACTTCATGCTTCCAGCCACACAAACGTGAAAAAGAAAATTGAGGTAAAGAAATGTTAGGGTTTTAAGGGCAATTTGAGAATTATGTAAAAGAATTAAGGGCAAAAAGGTAATATTCTTGGTCAACATAAACTAGCTTTTAAGTTAAAAAAAAAAAGTCCCTACTTTTAACTTTTGACTTAAAATAAGTCAAAAGTGACTTATTTTAAGTCACTTTGATAATTGCCAAATAGTAATAAGTAAAAAACTGACTTAAAAGTCAGTTTGACCAACTTAAAAGCCCATCCAAACTGGCACTAAATATGATTTTCAAAATTAAACTTTGAAACAAAATGGAAAAAATTCTTGATCAATCGCAAACATTCGCAATTGAGCTTCCAAGTGGCTTCTTTTTTATCCCCTGCATAGCATTCTTAAAAATGTTGAGAAAAATTACATTAAAATTGATGTTAACATCTTCTATTGAAAAGAGATTCTTGATTACTTTAACTTGTTGAACATTTCTTCTTGTTGTTGCTTGAATCAACCGCAACATATGCTTTCAAACATATTGATGTTTTGGAAAATAAAAATAACTTTAGTTTTCGAAAATCAACTAAACTTAGATTTTGAAGAAAAATCAATTTTCAAAGAGAGTCGCCACTTAGTTTTTGAAAGAAATTAAGAAAACTTAAGATTTTCAAAAGATTTAAATAGACTAAAAATCATTTGCAAATCAAAGAGAGTTCGGGGTCCAATTTATATTTCGAGAAGATATTAGGCCCTCGAAATGTCCGCTAATTTGCGGTTGACCAAAGAATGTATGCAACACTTAAGGAAAATCTTCACTTGGAATTGAACCAACCTCACATGATAAGATAAAACACCAAATGATGATTATAAATACACAATGAGACTAACAGTGGTCAAATGGAGAATGGACTTGCATAATTATCTAGATGAAGACAAATGATAAGGAAGCAACTGTCAATAAAAAATGGAGCAAACTATTCCGGTGATAGAGAATCGTTGTCGCTAGCTCGTTTTCCTAGTCGCTGCCCGCAACAAAGTAAAATAGCTCGTAACCCTTCTGATTGGGAAAACGAGCTAGCGATAAACAACTACAAACTTTCTTCCTCTTTTCTCAACCAAGCACCATTTTTTCCCTATTGAACTAGTAAGTTTTCATAATCCTTCCAATTTTTTTTTTTATAGTAATAATTTTCTTAGGGTGTATTGATGTGTGTCAAGAATATTTGTTGCAACAATATTTTTGGTGTATTGATGTTTATCAAGGTTTTTGAATGAAAAAAAAAAACTAGCCATGATTAAAAATAATAACTATGTATACATATTTGATGTCTCTTATTAGAATTTTGTTTTAGGCCAATAATTTTATTGAGACTCTTTGATCATCAAATCTGCTTGTGAGATAACACTAATATATTATTGTTGTTGAACTATATACATACTTGAGATGTTTTACTAAAATTTTGTTTTAGGCTACTGATTTTATTGAAACTTTCTACTGTGACATAACACTAGACATATTATTATTGTTGAATTATGTATTTACGTGAGGTGTTTTATTATAATTTTATTTTAGTCCACTAATTTTATTGAGACTCTTTAATCTTCAAACTTTGTATGATCAAATCTGCTTGTGAGAGTATATGTTATTATTGTTCAACAATATATACACTTGAGATCTTAATTTTAGGCCACAATTAATATTCAAAAATATTCATTATTCCTTGTAACTAGTTTTGACGTTAGTATTGTAGCAACGTCTTTCCCATTTTTAAGTTTTTAGTAAAATCACTATAGAACTTTGTCTGATATTTTTAAATTTTAAATTAAACTATTTAAAGTTAATATAGTAGTAATATTTTTGAGAACTAAAACCAAGGTATTATATTGCAACAAATGACACATTTTTTAAAACTTTTCCAAATTATATATTTATTGTTGAACTGTATATTCTCTTATTAAAATTTTATTTTAGACAACTAAGTTTACTGAGATTTTTTAATCAAAATCGCTGATATAAATGATTTTCACCCAATTATAAATAGGCTATTATGATTTTGAAAATGTAAACTCAATTCAAGCCTCCCTTCTTCTTCTTGCTTTATTTGTTGTTGGTGATATTTCATTTTCTCAGATAATTGTCCTTAACATGAATTATCAATATCATAATTTAATCTTTTTTTTAGTAATCACTATGTTATATTTTGGTGCTATCAATTTAAAATTTATTGTAATGCATCATGTTTTTTAATGGGCGCCCACATTTTTTTTCCAGACAAATATATGCAAACCAAACCTTCAAAAAAAGTTTTCTATACCTTGTCTTTCGCCAGCGAGGTATGCACTTCTCGGACACCACCAAGAAAGAGTAGAAAGAAATCAACTAAACGTTGGAGTAAGTGTGTCTTACGATAGCTAAGATTTATTTAACATAACATAGTGTTTTTTTGGTTATATACTTCTTATTTAATGGTTGAAGATATGTATTCTTTTAAGTTGTAATTTGTTATGTTTTGGCAATAGAATTCAAATTTAAATAATCAATTTGAAATTATTTGGGCAAATTTGATAGTTGGGGATAGGTATATTGAATTTTAGGGTATGAATGAATTGAACATGCATATAATAGTCGATACATAATCTCTATGATTCAGTAATTTGAAGCAGCAGTAAGAGTCTCCATGATGATGACAAATCTGATTGATTACATGGACGTAGGAGAACATCCATCAAATTACATATCATATTCCGAGTCTCACATAAGACATGCTCTTTCTAATCTTGTTGGACCTAACATTAATGTATAATGGTTAATAGCACTGGACACGTGCCTTCTAAAAAAAGTGTAACTTCTCAAAAAATACAAATATGATATATGAATGTTATTACATAAATTTTAAAAATATAATTATGATGAATATTGTTAGTATACAACTTTTACAAATAATGTTGTTGGAAATTTATGTTCTCTTCAGTTATTATAGTCATTTACATAAAATAAAAAAAAAGCAGTTAAAACATATATGCAGATATCAAAAACAAAAATGATCGAAAAATAAATTACGATCACAAAATGAATAAACAGAAGTGTTGAGAATGAATAGCACATGCATTGATGACATGGAGGCTTCACCTGGATCAGTGACATGGCACAAGTTAGTTAGTTAAGTTGATTATTGTTAGAACAGTTAGTGAGGTGTAGTTGATGCAGATTAGTTAGTTAGGAAAATGTACAGCTCAACTAGATTAGTTAGATGCTTTTATTTTGTATATAAAGATAGCCAGATACAGTTTTGTAGTTCATACGATTGGAATGAGAATTTTCCATGTTCACATTACTCTTCTCTGTGATTAACAACTCTCTCTTCATCTGAGTTAAAATCTATTGTCTCCATTGATGGAAACTTCTGCATACTCATGAATTTTATCATGGTATCAGAGCAGGATAGATCGTGAATAGAGTGTGATAGACAGTATTTTTCTGTTATCCGCCATTGTTGAAACAGAGCTCTCAAATTTCAGAGGTTTCAAAGAGTAACAATGGAGACTGAAGGAATTGTTGTTGCTGCTGGAAGTAATTTGAACACATCAGTGACTATAGATCATCATCATCCGTTGTATTTGCAGGCATGTGATACTCCAGGTAACAATTTGATTTCTTTCTCTCTAACTGGTCCAGAGAACTACGCGATTTGGAGTAGATCGATGAAAATTGGATTAGTAGGAAAAAGAAAGCTAGGATTTGTGGATGGAAGATACACAAAGAATAAGATTGATGAATCCCTGCATGAATTGTGGGAAAAGTGCAATGCAATTGTGCTATCATGGATAATGAATGCTGTGAGCAAGGAGATGTTGAGTGTAATCATGTATGCTTCAAGTTCACACAAGGTGTGGATAGATCTGAAAGAGAGGTTGGACAAGTGTTATATTCTAGGTGTTTTGATGATCCTCACAAATGCAGGGACCTGGTCCCTGACAAAGTGCTCTCGTCCAGATACAAATAGAGTACAGCTGTAAAGCTGTCATGTCAGGTGGTAGGTGAAAAGATCAATGTCCTACACCAATAGGAAGAGCGGACGAAATTGTATGCTTCAGTGTCTCACAAATGCAGGGACCTGGTCCCAGGCAGAGTTCTCTCATCCAGATACAAATGGAGTACAACTGTAAAGCTGTCATGTCAGGTGGTAGGTGAAAAGAGCAATGTCCTACACCAATAGGAAGAGCGGACGAGGTTGTATGCTTCAGTGTCTCACAAATGCAGGGACCTGGTCCCAGGCAGAGTTCTCTCGTCTAGATCTATAATGGGGTACAACTGTAAAGCTGTCGTGTGAGAGGTTGTGAGGCGTCAACGTACTACACCAATCAGAATGGACGAGGGTGTTTGTCCAACGGGTAATAACTCTTAATGGTTGATATTTTCTACATGAAAAATACCATATTAAATTCATTCATCCTAAGAAGAAAATCAGCCATCAAGCCTTTTCAAGAACCCAAAAAGAAGTTTACAAGGGACCTGGTCCTGGCAAGACTGCGACCTAAAAAGGTGACAAGACAGGTGTCAGAAAAGCTGTCACCTTTGATGTTGTAGGTGTACAACTTTTCTAAACAGCAGGCCTTCAGCCAATAGGAGTGTTTCAACGAGTTTGTGTTGAATTATATCATCTCTTTCCAAAATATACACACTTAAGGTTTGGCAAGCAAAAACTTACAAGCTAAAAAGAAGAAAGCCATCTTCAAGAAAGAACTCAAGCACAAGAACACAAACAACAAGGACCTGATCAACAAAAGAAGTGCTTTCCGTACCTGCTGCTGTTATTGATTGTTTGTATTGAGCTTAACTTGTAGGATTTGTTTCACTCTTGTTAGAAACGTTTCAAAGTGTTGTTTGAGTCTTTGTAAGAACATTGTTAGAGTTAACTTTGTGTTTTACGGTTAAAGTCTATATTAATCAGTGAGGGTTAGTATAGTGGGCAATGGATGCATTTCTTTGTTAAAGTCTGAGTTATCTAGAGTTAGGTAGCTTAGTGGGCAGTGTGGTATCTGCTCTGGCTCATCTAAGTAATATGAGGTATTTCTTAGAGTTGGGATTAGCAGGCTAATATCAGTTTGTAAACTTGCTTTTGCTTTTGCTTGAAGAAGATTAGTGAAAGAAGTTTGTAAAGTCTTGGCAGGCCAGGTCGTGGTTTTACTCCCTTGAGCAAGGAGGTTTCCACGTAAAGTTATTTGTTCACACTTTACTTTCAGCACTTATTTTAC
>JAJOOH010008706.1:0-12702 GCA_029582605.1 Solanum gracilifrons | reverse complement strand
TCTAATTATATTAATATTCTAATCACTTGTATTTCAAGTCAAATATTTCATTTTGGATCCCTTTTCTCTAAAAAATAAAATAAATAAATAAAATGTATCACTTATTTAACCTCTTTTAAGTTAACCAAATATTGTAAGTTATTCTTCTTATACTAAATCACATTTTCTAAAAACTAGTCAAAAAATATATTTTAGTCAAGTCGCAGGTCAACCGCATGTTAGCGGGCACTTCGAATGCTTAAACCCTTCTCGAAGTGTAAATTGAACCCCGAACCCTCTTTGTTATTTTCAAATGATTTTTTTTGTTTAAATCTTTGAAAATCATAAGTTTTCTTAATTTCTTTAAAAAATTAAGTGGCGACTCTTTTCTAAGTATTTTTCTCAAATTGTTTTATACTTAGGACATTTCAAAAAGTGATTTTTCTAGAAATAGTCAAATTACGGCACAACAACTGACAATTAAACACTCCAACTTTTCTCCATTGTATCTCGTGGACATGTAATAGTTACATGATACATAAAGTTTGGAGGTGTCTAGATTCATGATCATTTTGTAAGTTGGAGTTTCAACTGACACTGTGGAAACGAATTAAGACATTTAGATGTACATATTCGAAATTAGACCAGTGTTATATTAATTTAACAGTTGAAGTCAAGTTTGAATGTATGTTTATGTATTATTCCAGGAAGATTTTACTGTTTTAGCTCATCATAACCAATTCCCAAAGTAGAAAAGGAAAAAAAAAGCCTTCACTTCTTTCAACAACTATTCTTTTTTGCTACAAAGCAAAAATGTTTGTACTCAAAATGATAAACAAGATCATATATATATATTGTATACAAGATGTATATAACATGAAAATAGTCATATTACAAAGGTACAAAATATATAGAGCAAATTGAAAATTATTGATGTAGCTTAGACAAACTTGTCTTATTCATCCTTTCATATAGTAAAAAAATACAATTTTTTGAACTACCCCTACTTACACCAATAATTGATTTCTATTTTTTTGGACTATAGTTCATGTGCTTACTTTACCAACAACTCCTCAATAGTCAAACCACTCCTGAATTAATCTTCAATCCCTCAAATATATAGGTATATATATCTGAATAAGTGATCTTTTTGGGGAGGGCTACTTTACGTAAAAAGTAAGCACGCCAGTGCCCTATAAACTCAAGACCTCTGATTAAAACCGTATTCTTTGAACAATTTTTTTTGCATAATCAGAATTGAGTTTGACTTGAAAATGTTTGGCCAAATTTCCAACCAGATGGAACAATATTTAAGAATGTTTTTGTGACACCATCACTAGTAGTGACCTTAAATGATATTGATTGATCATCAAGATATGCATTGGATTGCCAACTTGCTCCCCAATTTCTTGACATTGTTAGCCAATTTGTGTTTGAGCCTTTGATTTGAACTGATTGAACAGATCCTGCCCCTGCTACATTGCTTACTAATACTAGTTCAAAATAGTCTCTTCCATTTATTGTGAACCTAACTCCACCATGCTTCTTGCAAGGTACCCTGCTCCACAAAGAAAAACATCAATTGCTCGAGATCATATAAGGAGACAACAACTTATTTCATCGATGGATGTGAGATCATTCTAACATACCCTTGGAGGATGTATCTGACTCTGATACCATGTAATGAAAATAAACTTCAAGCTTAATTTAATCTCAAAGTGTAGCTCATGAAATTAATCTACGAATTATTGTCTAAGACCATATGAGAAGATAACAATAATTCACTTAATCAATGTGCAATATTCCAACATTGCCTTTATAAATTTAGTATTAGTTGACCGAAATCACGATAACAAGTTTAGCCAACTCAATCAATCAATGAGGGACATTGCTACACCCTTTGAAGGGAGGAAAATATAACATGGATGCCAATATTGACAGAGGTGGATCAAGAATTTGAACTTTTTGAGTTCTGGATTATAGCACATGACGTCAATCAATCAACAAGAATCTTGATTAAAACAATTCACTCAATCAATATAGGACATTGTAACACCCCTTAGAGGAAGGACAATATAACATGGAGGACATTGGAAATCAAGGAACAAGGTTGACTCTGACTCTGATACCACCTCAGACTCACTTAGTCTCAAGATTTAGTTTGTCAAGTCAAAAATTGTCTAAGACCATACGAGGAGACAACAACGCATTCCCTACTCGAACTTTTAGTATCAATTGCCAAATAATATTGAAGAATAATGACTTACCTTTTGTAGAGAACAGGAACAATGCCACCTTTGTAAATGCCAATTTTTTCCCAAGCAGGTTGAGCCATATCAAAATGTGGACGTGGAGGGTTGCACCATCCTCCATTGTTACTAGGAAGATTGTAATTTGGTGGACAAAAATTTGTAGATGTAATTGTAACAGATACTCCCTTTTTGCACCATTGAGGATCTGCTTTGTAATCACAAATGATTTTGTAGCATTGACCACATGATCCTCCATCATTGAACAATGCTGTGCTCAATGCTGCTGTTCTAGTACCATATCCTGTTGAATACAAATTGCCATATCCACAAGCACCTCCTGTTTTTTCCAAGCCAAAAAATAGAAAAAAACTCTGATTATTTGTCGCCTGTTTGGTCAAGCTTCTGAATAGTCAAAAGTGTGTACTTTTTAAAGTTTATAGAGTTGACCGAATTTTAAGTGTGTGTCCAAGCTTTCGAGTAGCCAAAAGTGCTTAGGTTTGAAAGTTGTTATGTTTGATCAAGCTTTTGAGAAGTCAAAAATGCTTATGTTTAAAAGTTGTGATGTTTGGTCAAAGCTTTTGAGAAGTCAAAAGTGCTTGTGTTTGAAAGTTGCAATGTTTGGTCAAACTTTTGAGAAGTCAAAAATACTTATGTTTGAAAGTTGCGAACTTTGATCAAGCTTTTGATAAGTCAAAAGTGCTTACGTTTGAAAGTTGATGTCCAGACAAATATTTAGGAAAAAAAAAAAAGTGTTTGAGGAATAATAGAAATTGAAAAAAAAGTAAATTTTCCTCATTACTCATTAGCACTTTTGAGACCATGGTAAAGCACAAATTACTACTTCAATATTGACTAAATGAAGTGTTCTTTTCAAATAAATTAGCACAACACAAATTACTTCTCTTGAAAATTACATTTTCGATAAACACTTCTAACAAAACGAATCATTAGTAGGAAGTTCATAAATGTTGTCCCTTACATGTAATGTAAGTAGTGCATATATATATCTAGAGGTGCACGTAATATTTTTAAATTTTGAATCTATTTCTCGATACATACCCATTGTGCCAGAAGCATCAGCTCCACCATAAAATGTGGCATGAGCACTTGTCCATCCAGAATCTGCTGAGAAACCATTTGCACTTACGAAAAATGTACACAAACCAAATATAAATCCCAATGCTAAATTGACATTATTGGCCATTTTAATTTCTTAAAATTATGTTGAAACTTTGATGAATTCTACAATATTGACATAGCCAAGAAAAGTAATGGCTAGTACTTAAATAGATGTACTATTTATATTAAATACAACCACCCTACATGTGATCATTGCAACTAGGTGTGAAAAAATAATAATAATGAAAACTATATATTATAAAATTGAATTATCTCTGGAGAAAACTGAAACTCATTCAATTATTCTCACGTTCTATCACCTCTTAAACTTGTTAAGCCACATGGGAATGCATCAATTACCCATTTCAATTTGGACATCTGTCATATTTTTCTAATGTTTTTTTTTCTTGGTTCTTTTGTGAAATTATGGTAACACATTCTGATATCGTTTGGTGTGATCTATAAGGTATTATAATTTTACAGTTAAAATGTAAGACTATTTTATTTTGTATTTAGTTGGAGGTATTAGATCGTTCTAGGATTATTTATCTCACCATTTATATCTTAGTAATATGATAAGTTATTCCATATACATGATGAAGTAATTTATCTTAAAATAATTAGTTTTGAAATAACTTGTTCTTAACCAAACTATTTCGATATGTTGTATTAACAAGTAGCGAATATTTATTTTCTGTCAATATTGTGATGCTACCTCACATGGCAATTTGTTTGTGTCCCATCATTGTGATCATCTGTAAATGCACATGTTGACACTTGTGCGGACTGTCATTTATATACTTTTTGAATTTTCTAAGTCTTATTAAACGTCACATTTTTTTATAATATTCATATAATAATATTTTGTAGCACGTATTTTGTATAATTGATTTTTCATGTTATGTAATAAAATATTATATATTCTTTATAATAGTATTCACTATAGTAATAATAAATATCAGAACAAATAACATTGTTATTATATAAGTAGCATTCTCTCTACAACATATAGTAACTACCCCATATAATTACTTGACAATCATTACTAACCTGAATAAGATTTGTTGCATAAGATCCATTTAATATTCTCTCTGTTTAATGAGAATGTTAGTATGTTACTGTTGTTTAGAGGGTATATAATTTCTAAAATACAAGGTTCGTTGAATAATGACAAAATAAATGAAATTTAGCTCTAACTCAATTTAAAAAAAAAATTAGTTCAAAAAGTGAGTATTATTAACCATGTAAGGAGATAAATTGTCATCCTACTCATCGATGTGAAATTACTAACCATATAAGAAATAATATAATTTCTTAGAGTTCATATTTTATGTACAGATGATATAAAGATTATATGGTTAAATTTGGCTTTAATTGGATTTGAATCTGGTCTTAAGGGTGGTATCTTTAACTTGTACCAGTAGCATAAGGGCACGACTGTGTTTTTCATAGGTGCTCTATTAACTATATCATAATTTATGCCAGTTTTTCAAAATAGATATACATATATACATATGATTTTTTTTAAAGTTGGTAGGTGCACGTGCACCCCTTCTCCAAAGTGTGGGTCCGACTATATATATATATTGTAAACGTAGTATAACTCAAATCTAATTTTTAAATAAAATACAAAATTTAAGAAACCACCGTTCGAGATATAGGTCAATTATTGATTCTTGCCAACCGTATTATGTATGAATGTGACAAAGAGGAGTAATATAAACAAAAAAAAGAAGAAGAGAGAATTAAATAAAAACAAAAAAAATATTCAATTCATGTATAAATACAAGAAAAAAAATTAAAGAGCTCACTCATCCCTAGTTAATTATGTAAGAATTTTAAAAATTATAAAGTCTAGGTCATTTTATTTCGCTAAAATTTTGTAAAAAATTTACGAATATTTTATTTGAATACTGATGTTTAATCTAGCTTCAGTGTAATATGTATGAAGTAATATACTTACACATAGTTGAAGTTCAAATATTTGTGTTCAAAGTTCAAGTAAAAATGGTTGAAGTATGTACATATATATTCGAATATTACAAGATGGTAAAGTACCACTAACACTCTGTTTGGATCATTGTTACCCATTGTTTCACAATGTACTGTATTGTATTGTACTCTATTGTACTGTACTGCATGGTAGATACAATGTTTGGCTAGACTGTATTGTTTGTTGCTGTTTAATAACATTTTTATTGTTTGGTTTGACTGTATCGTATGGTATTGTAATTTATAAATTTACTAAAATATTTTTAATTATTATAGGATAGGAGGTTTGACTACAATTAAATAATATAGGGTAAAGGATAAAAAAGTATTATGAAATATTATGACAGGATATAATTGGAAAAAGAAATTAAGTAACAATGGGAACACACCAAATCGGTTGTTCCATAAAATGGGGGTTTTCATCATTACGTAACAACGAAATTTAACAATTCAATATAATACATTTAAGTAACAATCAAAACAAACATTGTAGGTATGGTAACGATACAATACAATATAATGGGTAACAATGATCCAAACATAGTGTAACTAGTTGATGGCCCAATTTTTTTATTTATTTTTGAAAGAATATTATAAGAACTTCAATTATGAGCTTAGCAAATTAACTCTTACTTCCGCCCATGTGAGTTATGATAATATATATAATTGTTGCTATATTATATTCCGTGACAATAATATAAATGAATATTCATAGCTAGCATTTTATTATATAAATGTTGCTAAAAGCTTTAGCTACTCTGATTATGATAACGTTAATTCAGTTACCTCTAAATAATTAAAATCTATTGACACTAGATGTATATTTTGTTGTTATGTCATATGTACGGTTCAAAGTTGTTAAGATTGAAATAAGTTATAATTTTTTCATATAATTATTTAACCTATAAAGTGTAGAAACTATGTCTTCTTAATTATCTCCTACACACATGCCATCTATTAAGGAAACAATTAACTTGAGAGCAATCATCAAAGCGCACGGTCAACCAACTAATATAAATCATATAATTAGAAGTTAATTTGATTATCTTCTTAATTTGGCTATAATTCTAAATAAATGTATTCTCAAGACACTAGAATTGAAACGAAAGGAGTAATAATTGAGAAATTAACCTATTACATATATGATACAAATGACAACAATTACAACCTTAATTCTCATGCTACTTGCTAACCAAATAATAGGACTTAATTCATGATACAATCTTGATAAATTCTTACAATAGTCTTTTTGATAGTAAAAACAACAACAGATGTCCCTGGCGTTATTTTTGTAACAGAATGACCTTTGATCGAATTATTATTTCTCATTAATCATAAAATCAACAAGCAAATCATCACAAGTACTCGACATCTTCACTTCAACAAATACAAGATTATGACAATAATTTCCCACAATCAAAATCACCCATTTTTACCATAGTCTCAATAGTAAATTGAGCCAAGAATTTCTCCCTTAAGTAACTAATCACTTTACCATTACTTTCTTGTGCTAAACCAACCAAATATGAAGTACTAATAAGGTTAAAAATCCTCCATTTTCTCTCTTTTGCATATTTCTCTAAACCAACTTCAATTCTTTTGCATAATTGATCATCATCTTCTAAATTTTTTGCAAAAATAGCCTCTGAAATGCATCTTGCAAGAACAACACTATCTTCTAATGTTGAACATCCACCTTGACCAATATCAGGTGTCATTGGATGAAGAGCATCACCAACTAAACAAGTGTTATTTTTGACAATATTTTCTTGCATTAAAATGTTCCATGGGGTTCTTAATTTTAGTTTTGCACAATATAGGCTATCTAGTGAAGTTCTTTCAAGGATATTGTAGGTTTCTTTTGACACATTGTTTGCTAAACTTAGCACAAATTGCTTCATTTTTGTTGGACTACCTTCAATTTTTTCATCATCTTGAGATGTACATGCAATTCAAAGGCAAATTATTAATTAGTAAAACTCATATAAAGGAAAAGAGGTGCATCCACCATATTCATGTTTAATTGAGAATGAAATATTTGAAAAAAATAAAGATTTTTGGCATATACCAAAAGTACCCTTGGCACTTGTGATATTAAATATTTTATTTGTCCCAATTTATCTGTCACGATTCGATCCACTATAAAGTTTAAGAGGAAAAAAGGACTTTTGAAAATTGTGATTTAATGGTCTTATTAAAGGTAAATAGAAAATTAAAAAAAGTAACAAACTAAAAAAAGAAAATGAGTGTGACACGTAAAACGAGACGGAAGGAACATGTCATAACATTTCTATGATTATAACGTGCCAATGATTGACTCTCCAAATTTCATCTGTATCACATAAATTAGATAGAAAGCTCGACATATATTGGACCCCTGATGATATAGACGTTTAGCGTTAAATAACTTTTCTATGACGATTGATACTCCAAATTCCAACTGTATCACATAAATTAGACGGAAAGATCGATATATATTGGATTCGTGATGATACGGACTCCGATATAGTAGAGATATATACATAGAAAACAGAAGACTTACAATCTACAGCAGATGGAGTAAAAGTGCAAAACCAGTACAAACTTTTGTGATCACAAGGAAGAAAACCAATACGAACTCCACCACCAAAATAAGCACAAAATTTGGGCTCAAATCCATGGGCTTTTGGATACTCAACATATCCTCTAATTGCTGAACGATTTGCATCAATTGGTTTTGGGAGGCCCATCCACTTAGCCACCACTGAATTCACACCATCACATCCTATCAACACCTAAAAATTCAACCTTCGATCAAAATTTTGAGTTTATGAATTTTGAATACAGAAAAGAACAACTTAATTAGTGAGTCCTCAATAACGTGGATATTAATACAAATACAAAGTTTTGGCTATAGTTATTGAATTGTATCAAATCTGTAACTAAATTTCTAACTCCGTCCCTGATTTTCTACCATTAACTTAAGTTTCTTTAGGTTAAAATTTCATGCATGGGACATTCACATTAGAATTTTTAAAAATTGAGCTTCTATACATTAATGATGTGGAAAAATCTAATTTGTTATCAAGTCAACTAAAAAAAATGACTAATCTAGAAAATACATTACTAAACCTATTAGAACATGTTAAATCACACTAATCGTAATTCTTTTATATATATAGATCATTACAACGTGAGATTTAATGAGCCAGAGGTCTATCGAAAATACCTCACTTCTAAGATAGAGACAATACTCTATTCTTTTCCAAACCCTACGTACGTAGAACTAGATTGTATATGCTGTTATTGTTGTACTACATGAGACTTAATATGAAGATCATAATACTATAGTATAAAAATTATTTACGCTATCGATATAAAAACAATATATATTTACCTTGGTTCGAATAATAGTTTTGTCGGCAAGATGCACCAATTTGTATTGTCCAAATTGTTGAATAGAAATAACACGAGATGAATATTTAACAGTTCCTGGAGGCAATTCTTTTTCTAAAGTTTCCACTATCTCTTGCCTTTTTATACAACGGCTGTCATAATCAATTCTGAAATATTATAACAGTTAGTGTAACAAAAAAATAGGGAAAAATGATAAATATACCTTCGAACTATCGTAAATTGGTATGCAAATATCTTCCGTCATACTTTTGGGACATTAGTGTCCCTGCCATCCAAAAATTAGACCATATATGCCCTTCACTCTAATGAAAGATTAAATAAGGACACGTGGCACAATCTTATCCATCGATGCGATATTTAATAAATGTCGGATGAGTGGATAAGATTATGACACGTGTATGTTCGTTAGTATAAAGGGTATAAATGTTCTAGTTTTTAGACGGTAGGGGCATCAATGTCCCAAAAGTATGACGGAGGGTATCTGCATACCATTTACGATAGTTCGGGGATATATTTATCCCTTTTTCCCCAAAAAATAACATATATATATTAGTTACTATATTATAGTTCGATTTTACGTGACATAATTTGAATCAGTACGAAATTCTTGAAATTTTTATAGTAAAAAATATATATGTTATAGTATTTATGTGATTATAATGTATTTTTAATACAAATTAAAAAGAAAAATGTATCGAAAGTCGAAATAGAAATGGATTTTAGGTAGCTTACGGTTTGCTATCTGCCTCAAGGGAAATTTCAGCAGTAGGCAAGCCTGAATTTGCTGAAAATGCTTGAAACCTATACAAGAAAAAAGTTCATTAATATACTCCATCCGTCCATTTTTATTTGTCATGTTGCGCTTTTCGAAACTTAATTTGACTAATTTTCAAAGTTAAATTAGATTACATTAATTCGATAATTTTAAACAAAAAAAAAATAGATATTCAAAAACTATACGAAAAGTATTATAAATTGCAATTTTTTACATATCAATATGATGAAAAAATACTCGTAAAATGTTAGTCAAAGTTTTTATAGGTCGACTCTAAAAAAAGAAATTATAACAACTAAAAGTGGACAGAGGTAGTATCAAAGTAAGATATAATGCGAATTCGATAATCGCATAAATATTTTAATAAAGTGTGTGATCATATTATTTAAACGTTTAAATTCTTTGAGAGAGCGCATTTCTATTTATTTAATTTTGTATTTAATTAATGGCCTCCCTTAAGTGGGCCAGGCTTGCTTCTTGTGATGATGAAATTCGAGCCCATATTTTCTACCTGTTCTGATGTATTAAAGTGTATGATAATCTCATCTAAAATCATAAATCGTTAACTTCAATGCACAAGATAACAATATTATGGTTATATATATATATATGTTCAAATTCCAAATTCGTGAATCGTGATAAGTAACATAAGTTTACTGAAATGGTAAGTACTTCATTTTTACATTCGAGTTCTAGAACAATATAAAGTCGCCTTTTAATAGGAAATTACCCTTAAAGTGAGACTTTTTCCGACACAAATTCAAATTAATCGTACTTCAAAACAGATAAACTTACCGAGTAAAGTGTATGGAACGTTGTCTAAGGGAGTCTCCAACACCAAGAGCATCCAATGCCCTCCAAGCATTGGTCCACAAAGCAAGTGCAAATCCTGATGTTCTCAAAGAATCTGATGATTCCAACACTATGCTCCTCACTCCCAACCTAAATTAATGATTTACACGATCAGATCACTTAAAAAATAATTTAAAATGACTTTATTTCATATATAGGTTAAATCATTACATATACTATCATTGTATATATCTTAAATTGTTATAACACAAATACGTTGGTGCAATGCCCTAAAATAACATGTAGGCGGCGAGCCACATAGTACTCATGTTGCTCCCTTTTATGTCGCATTATTTGATTATACATTTTTAGCACGTACTAGATGTACCATTAGAATTTGCGATCTTAAATATTTACGATATTTCGATTATTAGAATATTTTTAGTACAAGATTAACCTTTGTAATATGATTTTTTGTATATACCTGTGAAGTCCCAAAGAAGTAGCAAGTCCCCCAATTCCAGCACCAACTATGACAATATCTTCATTTATCTCCATGCTAAATTTGGCTAAAAGTAATATTATTCCTTGCTCTATTTTAATATATAGTTCTAAACTGAAATGTTTGAATACTAAACTTTGAGGGACATTCTCTATATATAGAGCTGCAAATTTACTATACTATAGTCTTTATTTATTTGTTAAAATATAAATATATATTAAAGTCAAGTAGTCAAGCCAAAATGGAAATTAAAGATTCAAAGTATTAAGTTTATTTTTCCCACTTTTTAGAAAGTTTATGTAGAGAGGGATCCAACAAACCGTGTAAATGAAACGTACTTACCAATTACGTATATTTTTAGGTCTCAATTTATGTGATATTTTTTTAAAATTGGCCAAATTAGGCGTCTTCTACGTTAAATAGACATGAAATTGAACTAATAATATATAGTATTTTAAAATTGACTAAAATTTTATTTTAAAATCTTTTGTTTTTCGAACTATATTAAAAATTATAATATTTTAGACTTTGAATTCAATATCTTACCTTAGACAAATCTTACTTAAATAATGGTAAATAAAATAAATTAAAAAATTAAAAATATTAAAGAATGAGGTTTGAGATTTTTTTGAATAATTTTTTAATCTTTTTATATGATGACGACTCCTTCAGAAAAACAAACTTATTTCAAGTTTTTTTTCCCAAAGAAGTTCTGACTGACCATCCATTTTATTCTCAAAGAAGTCTCGCTTCAACCGCGCATCCGATGAATTATCTATTAAAAGGGACTGATCGACCAACTTGAACAGATCCATAACATGCTTCCATCTCTCCTGAATGAGGGAATAAAGGTTAATAAGGATCGTTCAGTAATTCTACCTCAGATATTTTCGAATTGAGATTCGTGTATTACTAATTCAACAGTGCTGAAACTGGATGCTCACAATTATTTTAGATACGGCAAGACAACTCAAAAGGAATAACATTTTTTATCATTCAAATAGATATATTTTTTTATTTATAATTTTATTAATTGATAAGGGCCATATAACCCATATAGGAACCTCATGGAGTGACCTTACGTCCACTAATATTCCTACAAAAAGTGGCTTTTGAAAAGACTTTATAATAATTGATTGATTAATGGGTCAATCATTTTATATTTGGTACTTCCAATGACTTGCCATGAATTCAGTCAGAAAGTTAACAAATCATAAACACAAACAATTGAGTTAAATCATACTATTTATAGTTTTAATCATAGAAACTGTATTTAGAAGTAATTAAGGTTGTTAGAGAGTTGCTTTCATCTTCAATCAAGATGCATGCAAAGAGTAATATGCATGCCTTTTTACGTGCGGATCTGATTCATTTTTTTTAAAAAATAAAGAATTTAACTAGGTAACTTATTCATTTTTATAATGAATGATATATATGATTGTCTCATAAAAAAAATTAACTTATCGAAGAAACTATATTTATATTTATTTAATTATAATTTCTATGCAACTTTTCTTTTTTTATGATTCATTGCTAAAATTCATGAACTAATTTAAAGATTCATTGTATGTGATCATATTTAAGTTATAATTATTGAGAGTATATGACCACTAAAGCTACCGATGAAAATAGTAAATTGTGTTGAGATATGAGCTGATGATGAAGCAAGGAGAGTACAAGTTAAAGCTGTTAGTGTTAATAAAGGGCAGATTAGTCTTTTCCAACTAATTAGTTATAACTAACTTTCTGTTAGTAGATTCTAGAAGTTAGTTACACAATGTAATAGGAATTAGCTATAAATACTAGTCTTACACTGATGTATTACTTAGTCTTTGAACTCAAACAATGAGAGTTTCTCTTCTTCAATGTTAGCTCCTTGTTAATGGAGTTTTACT
>JAJOOH010008704.1:0-14862 GCA_029582605.1 Solanum gracilifrons | reverse complement strand
ATATGTTTCTTCTTTAAATGGTAAAAAGTGGACGATATTTTGAAGGACTTTCGTGCTTTTATAATAAGTAACAACGAATTAATCTTGTATGATATTTCTATTCTTCCATTTTTTTTTAAGAGAGATTGTGCTATAATTTATACTATTCTCTCTAATTTAGATTATCTGTCTTACTTTTTTTAGTTTGTTTTAAAAAGAATGTGTCTTTTTTTTAAATAACTTTTTAATTTCAACTTTTCACTTGACATATTTAAGACTATAAAATTTAAGCCTCTTTTAATATTTAAATTTTGTGTCAGATCAATACGAGACATACAAATTGATACCTACCTCAGTAATTCCTCCTTAAAAGCATGGTTCAATTGCTCTCGAACTTGAACTCTTTGTTCCAATAGGACTTAAGTGAGGATTCCAATTTCTCCCTTTAATTAGGATATTAATTAAGTAGTAATCTTTTTACACATTTTATATAAGAAAAAATTTAATATTCCAAGTGTGAATTGAAAACAGTCCTGATAGAATTGAAAGTGAATTTTATTAGCAAAAAGTAATCTGAAAATGTGATTAGTTCATACGTTAATTGAAAGTAGGATAAACTTGCTAGTTTCACGTATTTCAACATTAAATAAAAAATTTAATTGATTTAAACACGTAAATATTAGGAGAAAATGATGAAAAAACTATTTTATCTGAAGCGAAGTCTTTTAATGAAGGGCAAAAAAATTCAATTAAATATTAGGAAAAAAATGGTGAAAAGACTATGTAAGTGTTTAGTTTTTAAAATATTGGGAATTCTTATGTAACTAAGAGTCATAATATAAGGAAAAAAAAAAACTAGTCCAATTTTATAATACTATAAATGGTCGTTTGCCACCACCAATAAGAAGAATATATTCGTCATGAGTAATTCTAATATTCCCAACGAGCTTGTCTTTGAAATTTTGAAACGAGTTCCTATCAAATTTTTAATGCGTTTTAAGTGTGTTTCGAAATCTTTTGACTCTCTTAAGTCAGAACCTTTATTCATTGAAGCACATCAAAAAAGTCGTGTAGCTGACTTTCTTGTCTATTACATAATTTTGAAGGAAAAATTTATCATATATAATTTAGGACAAGATGATTTGACTTGTATTTCTTATTCCGTCAAGTACTTGAATGATCCATGTTTTCGAAATCTTAATCATTATTGAGAGTCTATTAATGGCGTAGTTTGTATGTGGAACAATCGAGGAGATGTTGCTATTTGTAATCCATTTACAAGAGAACATGTCTTTCTTCCTAATCCATCGATGGAAAAAATTATTACAAGTTCATTGACTTGTTGTTCCTTAGGTTTTGATCCCACCATCAAGAAACTTATAGTATTGAAGGTATGTTTGGTAATTGATAACTCACTAACTTATTGGATTTTCACTATTGGAGTGGATAAATCATGGAGGAAGGCATACATAAATATTCCCAAATTTTTCCACAAGAGGAAGGAGAGTGTTTGTATCGACGGGGTTATTTATTTTATAAATTTCTTTGAATCACGTAATATAGTTGCATTCAGTGTCAGAGATGAGAAGATAATAAGGGGATACTCACCAAAATTGATAGATGTGAAGGGACAAGTGTCAGCACTAGTGAATACTTCAAATTTTCACATAATAAATTTATATGTTTTTCAAAATGAGACAATATGGGTGAAGCAATTGATTGAGCTACCATCAGAGTTACTTAAAAGCACAATTTTTATCCATTTATTTACCACTAACATCAAGGGGGAGCTTCTTTTAGTTTCATCTAGTGAGAGTTTGCCCTTGTTTATATTTGACATTGGAAGGAAAGAATATTGGAGAATAGTTGAGATACATGAAATTCAAGAACGAAAAAATAGATGGGGGATTGTGTTGCACAAAATCTTGTGGAAAGTATTTGGCCCTTGAGATGATCTAACCGGAGCTAGGGGTCTTCGGAGAATTACACCATATACATAGTCAAAATTATTTTTATGTATTTGTAATAGACTTTGAATTTTCTTTATTTCTTCGTATGTTTACTTTTTCATGGCTTCTCAATCGTCCTTGGCTTATTAATGGTTAAGACTGCTTTAAGTGGAATAAATAGTTATATTGTTAACACAACATTATGCTACAACAATTTGATTTCTCATTGCTTGTGTTGTGTTCCATAGGAATTGATAGAAAAATTAGGGCACCAATAGAAATATGTAATATATTGAGTTTATCACATGATAATGAAAATCTTACATTAGTCTTTCTTTCAATACTTATAGCTAAGTACATAAACAATCACTAGAATGTGAAACTCAGAAACTCCAAATTTTAGATATGTCTCTGACTCTAAGATACTTATCAAGTTTCGTTTGGATCAATCAACTCATTGACAACATCATCTACATTGTATGATAATATAGGTGATATCGACCAGTTGAAAACCAAATTTTGCGTCAAGTTATAAAAGAGGTACAAACCACCTTCCATAATGTTCCAAGTGCACCTTTTACGCACGATATCGCACCTAGGTATATCTCTATAAAATTGAAAAATTAGAAAAGTTCCATACCTAGGACCAGCAGTCATGTTACATAGAAGAGTAGGTTCTAATCTACCAGTATTGATTTCAACAGGATATCTATGAAGATTGGATTGTTTAAGGCCAACTCTTGGTTCAATAATATTGCCATTCATTATACAATCAATGTATAATGGATCAATTAACTCACTAATGACATCAATGTTGAAGAAATTTGATGTTGCATTAAAGGGGAATGAAAATAGGGTTAAGAAATAAACCAAAATGGACAATTGAAATTTGAGTGAACCAGACATATTTTTCATGGCTTTAGTATAATGAGTTTTGTTTAATCAAATTATTGAAGTTTGAGGGCTTTATATAGGCAATAATATAAGACACCTTATTATTTTTATACCATAAATAACTATAGGTAATGGAATATGGGAAAATATAGAAAAATACAATTACTTAACTTACATCATCATATCATCATCATCATCATCATCATCAAAGCTTCGATCTGCAAAGTTAAATTACTATTTTATCCCTACACTAAATTAAAATATTTAACCAAAATGTCCATTAAAAATTAAACGACCATTTTTACCCTTTAGAAAATATATATATTTGTACGAAAAATTAAATTTACATTTCAATAAATGGTAAAATTATGTTACAATGAATCTAGTAAACAAGAAGACACTAGCCTGAAGTTCTTGAACAGCCAAGCACTTAACGTGGTGCATGTATTCAAAAATAATTTAATTATTTCAAAAGTTTTCTCTGTTGCTATTCCCGTTCACTTTTACTTACACACTATTTCAAAAATAATTTTTTATTTTTATTGGTCATTTTTAGTATAAAAAGATAAGTATTTTTTTAATATTATACTCTTAATATTAATCACTTATTTTTTAAATCTAATATTAAATATTAATTAAAAAAAATGGTATGATAAAATAATTATTTCGTTTTTAAGGGATTCAAATATTAGAAGGAAAAGTAAAGGCGGAAGAATATTAAATATGGAGAATGAGGAGTTTCTTTGGATGATAACTCAATATAAATTGTATTTAATTGACCAATTCAATACAAAATCACGTTCATTGTACTAATTAAATTCTAATAGGAAAAGGAATATAACCCTTATCATTTAGAGCTAATATTCATTCGTTATAAAAACTGTGCACATATGCTCCTATCGTTACGAAATAAATGACTTACATATATCTCTATAGTTACAAAATTGGCTTACATATACCCCTATTGTTACAAAAATGAAAAAAAAAATTATTATTTTAAAAATCATGTATATGATCTTTTACACATAATTATTTTTTTATTTCTTTAATTATTATTATTATTTGAGTTTAATATCTTATTTTATTTTATTTCATTCATTCTTTAGTGTAAAATAAGAGAAATAAAAAAGAAAAAGGTGAGAATGAAAAAAGATTAAATTTTTTTTTAAACAATTGAAAAATATTTTTTTCGGCTATATTGTAATTTAGTTTTTATATTGGTAAATAAAATACTTGGGGAATCTATAATAAATGCTACAAAAAAATAAGTGAAAAAATAAATTTTACCGTCAAAATAATAAATTTAAATTAGTCGATAAATAAAAATAGTCTAAAGAAAAAACGTGTGAGAGATCAAATATATCCCCTCATGACTATCTATTTTTACTAAAAAAAATTAAAACTATATAAAAAATTTCTTATCACTTTCGTAAGAGGAAAATGATATATGTGAGTCATTAGTGTTATATATATATATGAGTCATTTTCATAACGAGAAATATTTACCTCTAAATAACAAAACTAATGAATATATCATATCCTTTTCCCAATTCTAATTGTTACTTTTATATATATTGACATCAATATTAATATATAAGAGTTATAAAGAGTAAGGTGTTACATTGATTCTATATATAACGATTTAATGAATTGTGATTTTTTTTTTATCTGGTTGATTTTATTAGCGTCATTTGGAGAATACATCTAGTAACATATTTGTTTTTCATTTAGCAAGTACTTTCTCTGTTTTATAATAGTTGTCATGTCTACTTTTTAAGAGCTAAGTAATATCAACTCTCATCAATATTTTAAAATATACTTTATCATTATATTAGGATGAGATAAACTGTAAAATATAGTACTTTTTGTATAGTTTATGAATATTAAAATTTTGAATTAATTTAATTTAATTTAATTTTAAAAATTGAACAAATTAATTTTAAAAAGCTAGACATGACAATTGAAAAGATATGGAGAGATATCACATAAGGATATCCCACTAAAAATGTTCCTCAATAAGTAGATGACAAAACTCTTTTTGGTAATAAGATTATGAAAATAAATTAATTTTATTCTTATGATGTTTTGCTTCCTCAAACATAAGAGTCTAAAGAGAGAGAAAAAATAATCAAAAAATGTTTCATTTATTATAATGTCCTCAAAGATAAGGTAAGGATCGTTGTCATAACTAATTCGAATTAAAAAGATTTGAAAAAAGTTGTTATAGTAACATATTTTTCCTATATATACCATCAAAAAACATACAAATTTAATATTATTCAAAAACATTTTTCTTAATTATTTTCTCAATATGGTTCATCACCTCTTCTTTTTATTTATCTTGCCCCATAACATTCAAGGTGGTTACAAATGCAAGTTCTCTAATGGTTACCGAGTGCACATTCTAAATTATATTTCTACAAATCAACCACCGCTAAAACTTCATTGTGCATCTGGAGATAATGATCTTGGCTTTCAATTTCCACCTGTGGGAACGGATTTCAAATGGGAATTTTGTGCGTCGCATAGTACTTTATTCTTTTGTCATTTTTGGACGGGTCAGAAAACTGAAGTATTCGATGTATTTAACGATCTAAATAATTGCATTCATGGTGGAGCTAATTTTGTTCCAAATGATACTAGAAGATGCATATGGCTAGTGAAGGATGATGGTTTTTATTTAGGTTATGAAGATAAAAATAGTGGTCAAACTGTTTACAAAAAATATCGTACTTGGTAAATGATGGATTTTTTATTTGTACAAGAATAACACAAAATGACATTTTTATATCAATAAACTATGTTATTTATCATGATTGTTTTGTGCGTTATATATATGGAATATGTATTTTTCCATTGCTTACAAGTTATAATGTTATTTTTCGTCATTTCAGTTAAGATGAGATATTATACGCACATGAATATATATATATATATATATATATATATAATTTTTCAATGCTTGTATCGAGACCTTTTGCATAGGAAAAAAACGTAAAAATGTATGATATAACATGTATACATGCTTAATATTTCTTTTACTTAGATAAAATACAATAATTATATAACACTTTATAATAAAATGACATAAAATGTAAAATATGTCATGACAACTTAAATATAATACCACTAATAATGAAAAATCACAAAACAAGTATATATTAAGTAATACCTACGAATTACATTACAATAAATACTTTTTAAAATGTAAAATATTTCAAGAAATTGGATACATATAATGTCTTTAACATTATGCATCCTCGTATTTTCATGAGGGATTCGACTTCCAAAGTTGTCAAGATAAAAGATTAATGAGTAATACTTCTTTCGCCTCTTTCGCTGTCAAAGTGCCTATGGTATCAGTTCATATTTGGTTACCCGAAGCTCATGTAGAGGCACCTACGGCAGGATCCGTCATCTTGGTAGGAATTGCTTTAAAATTGGGAACCTACGGTTGCTCTCTCCGTTCATTTTTACTTGTCTCTTTAGGAACGATAGACAGAATGATAATTTTAATATCACTATTTGAACATATTTCTTTTGTTCATTTTACTCGTCAAATTTTGATTTTTCAAGAATCAAACGGTATGAATTTTGAAAAATATTTTAAGATGTATATTTTTTCATCCTATTAAAATGAGAAGTATTGCACCTTATAGTATTTTCATATAGTTTTCGAACATCTAAGTTTTAAATTTAAAATATTAAATTATTGTAATTCAATTTATCTCTGAAAAATTAGTCAAATTGACTCTTGTAAAGCAAAAATATGATAAGCAAAAACAAAAGAATGGACATATAAATTCAACATTATGGAAAATTGGAAAATGAATATAGTATTTAATAATAAAAATAAAGTAGATAAAAATATTAAAATATCTCTTGATTTTTTAAATTAAGAAAAGAAAATTAAATATTTTTTTTGTTCCGTGGAAAAGCAAAAATGGAAATTTAATAACTTTCCATGCATTCATGAATATAAGATTACATAAAGAGTAATGTGTTCAATAGGTTTCCATTGTATATAATTTAATAAATGTTTTGCTTATTCTAGTTGATTTTATCATCATTTTATGGATGACATATTTGATAAAGTGTCATTTTTTATCCATTTCTTTTTTTTGGTACTAAAATTATGAAAATAAATTAATGTCTTTTTATGATGTTTTGCTTCCCAAAACATAAGATATTTTATGATGTTGTTATCCACAATTAAAAGAATTTCCAAAAAAAAAATAAAAAAAATCTCAACATATTTCTCCTATAAATATACCATCAAAATACTTGCAAAATTCATATTTCAAAAAAGCATATAGTTCTTAATATTTTCTCAAGATGGTTCATTTGTTAGTGAAGATTCTCTTTTTGTTATTAATCATGCCCTACAACATTCAAAGTTATAATTGTAATATTCCTGATTTTCCAGTATGTGAGGTACATGTGCTCAATAATCTTCCTCCGGATTCTGCGTATGGTCTAGAAGTTCATTGTGCATCTGGTGACAATGATTTTGGGCACAGGTTCCCTAAGGTGGGAGATGATTTCAGATGGGGATTTTGCGGGAAGCCTAATACTTTATTTTTTTGTCATTTTTGGTGGGGCAATAAAGATTTAGTATTCGATGTATTTAATGATCTAGATCATTGCGTTCATGATGGAGCTAATATTGTTCCACAGGGTACCACCAAATGCTATTGGGATGTCAAGTATGATGGTATCTATTTAGGATATGTTAAAGGTGATAAAATGTATTCCCAAAAATATCGTGATTGGTAATTAATAAACATGTCTTTTATTCATAAATTTGTAAAAGTTTATTAAAAAGAATAATAATATTTGAACTATCAAGTGCCAATATATTATATTGATTTGTCTTTTAATTTATTTATACTTGCATTTTTATATCAAAAACACATGATCGAGAACTCTGGCCTCCACACAGCTTATTTGGGAGATAGGTTCTTTGAGATTTAGTATATTAAGTTACTTTAATATGTTTTCTTTTAATGTTACCGTGTTGGGGCATGGCATCTGATTCAATAATATTGTGTTGGAATGTGACACTCGATCTAAATATATGACGTGACATCCGATCCAATAATACCGTGCCGGTTCCTGGTATTCGATCCAAATATATCGTGTCGAACGTGACATCCGATCCAAATATATCATGCCGGCTTGTGGCACCCGAACCAACAACATAGTTAATTTCTTATTCTTTATCATCACTTTACACTTCATTAACAATATTTCATCAAGTCTTATTTATTTAAGGCATCACTTTAATAGAACAAATTCAAATTATAACTTTCGTGGTCTTGGGATTTTAGACCAATCACAAACAACACATGAATTATCCAAACCGCAACAATCAAGTATATATAAAATTTCACAATATCAATCACTATTAAGAGTCCCTCTATCAAATAGAATAAACCACAACCTACCTCCACCGAAGAACCGAAGTCAAGCAAGCTATAATTCCCCAATATTTTCTCTTCTTCAATGCCTCAGGATTTCCAATCCATCAAGTATGCATAATTCATAAGTAAATGAGTCTATAGACACCCATATTACTATATGTCTAACCTAGACCCAATAACTTACCCAAATCTATAATCAATTTCCTAATGCTCAAGCCTAAGGGTAAGTCTCAATACCTCCAATTATCATAACTTTAATGGAATTCATATAATACGTACAATACACTTAATATTTAATTTCATATGCTAATATATTAAAACTTTATTTATAATTTATAAAAAATACACGGGACATAATCGCAACATATAAACTCATTATCGCCAACCATTCACCACCTAATCTAATTAAGAATTCCTCATCATCATTATGTAATCATTAGCTCTTAATTCTTGGCCAATGATTATGCCCTGACTAAACTTCAAATCAAGCGGGGTTGGTTGTGTTATGACTGAAAATCAATAAACTCCCTAACTTATTTTCATATATGGGTTTGACTTAGGGTAGTTTATGGTCCATTAATCACGAACTAATAAAAATTAATTATTTAATAAATATTTGTCAACTAAATCACCAAAGTTAAATAATAGTTCAAAATTACCTTTTTTTTAAATTTGTGGAAAGAATCAAAATAGTTCTTGTACTCAAAAAGACCTAACAGATCATTGCACCAACAATATATACAATGAAAAATCATAAAAACAAATATACCATTAATAAGAGATGATATGAATTAGTGAACTTCGTTTGATTTGGATTTTGCTTGAGTTACAAGACATCTATGGTTTGTAATTCGACAACAAATTTAATTATTAAAACATCCAAAATAGTAAAATTCAAATTCAAATAGGCCTTGTAGAGGCAATGCAAATATAGTCGGGGCTTCAATGTGAGTTGTGAACATCAAGTGGGAAATTTTGAAAGAACACTACGCATTGTCGTATTTTCATGAGGATTTCGTCTTTCAAAGTTCTCATAGATAAAAGATTAAAGAGTAAAGTGGTGTCCCATCCGTCCATTTTTACTTGTCTCAAGGAACAATAGATAGAATAACAATTTTATTATATCATTATTTAAATCTATTACCTTGATCCCATTTTACCTGTCGTGTTAGTGAAATTGCATGAAGTTTGATCAACATTTAAGATGTATTTTTTTCTCGTATGAAAATGAGAAGGAATGCAACTTATAGTATTTTTCATATAGTTTTTGAACATCTAAATTTAAAATTTAAAATATTAAGTTATTCTAATTCAATTTATCTCAGAAACATTAATCAAATTGACTCTCGTAAAGCAAAATATGACAAGAAAAAAAAATGAATAGAGATATAAATTGAACATTATGGGAAATTGAGAAATGAATAGTACTTTATAATAAGGATAAAATAGATATAAATATTAAAGTATCTCTTGATTTTTAAACTAAGAAAATAATATTAATTAAATATTCTTTTTTGTCCGTGTACAGGCAAAAATGGAAATTTAATAACTTTCCATGCATTCATGAATATAAGATTACATAAAGAGTAATGTGTTCAATAGCTTTCCATTGTATATAATTTAATAAATGTTTTGCTTATTCTAGTTGATTTTATCATCATTTTATGGATGACATATTTGATAAAGTGTCATTTTTTATCCATTTCTTTTTTTTGGTACTAAAATTATGAAAATAAATTAATGTCTTTTTATGATGTTTTGCTTCCCAAAACATAAGATATTTTATGATGTTGTTATCCACAATTAAAAGAATTTCCAAAAAAAAAATTAAAAAAAATCTCAACATATTTCTCCTATAAATACACTATCAAAACACTGGCAAAATTCATATTTCAAAAAAGCATATAGTTCTTAATATTTTCTCAAGATGGTTCATTTGTTAGTGAAGATCCTCTTTTCGTTATTAATCATGCCCTACAACATTCAAAGTTATAATTGTAATATTCCTGGTTTTCCAATATGTGAGGTACATGTGCTCAATAATCTTCCTTCAGATTCTACGTATGGTCTAGAAGTTCACTGTGCATCTGGCGACAATGATTTTGGGCACAGGTTCCCTAATGTGGGAGATGATTTCAGATGGGGATTTTGCGGGAAGCCTAATACTTTATTTTTTTGTCACTTTTGGTGGGGCAATAAAGATCTAGTATTCGATGTATTTAATGATCTAAATTATTGTGTTCATGATGGAGGTAAAATTGTTCCACAGGGAACTACCAAATGCATATGGGATGTACGGTATGATGGTATTTATTTGGGATATGTTGAAGGTGATAAAACTTATTCCCAAAAATACCGTGATTGGTAATTAATAAATATTTCTTTTATTTGTAAATTTGTGAAAGCTTATTAAAAAGAATAATAATATATGGACTATCAAGTGCCAATAAATTATATTGATTTGTCTTTTAATTTATTTATACTTGCATTTTTATGTTAAAAGGAAAATGACATATAACTAATGTTGATATTTCTTTTATTTAAATAAAATATAATAATTATATAACACTTTATAAGAAAATAATAACAGAAAATGTGAAATAAGTCACCAGGTTAAATTTAATATCACCAATGATATATATATATATATATAATGAAAAATCATAAAACAAATATACTACTATTAATAAGAGATAATATGAATTAGTGAACTTCGTTTGATTTAAAGTTTATTTGAGTTACAAGACATCTATGGCTTGAAATTCGACAACAAATTTAATTATTAGACCATCCAAAATTGTAAATTCAAACTCGAATAGGCCATGCAGAGGGCGATGCAAATTTAGTCAAAGCTTCAATGCGAGCTCTGAATATCGAGTGAGAGGTTTTCATAGATAAAAGATTAAAGAGTAAAGTGTTGCCCCCGTCTCTTTTTACTTGTCTCTCAAGGAACAATAGATAGAATGACAAGTTTATTATATCATTATATAAATATATTACATTGATTCCACTTTAGTTGTCGCATTTTGCTTCTCGAGAGTGAAACTGCATGAAGTGCGAGTAACAATTAAGATGTATTTTTTCATCGTATTAAATTGAAAAGAACTGCAACTTATAGTATTTTTTTCATATAGTATTTGGACAATATCAAAATTTTAATTCAAAATATTGAATTATTCTAATTCAATTTAGCTCAGAAAAATTAATCAAATTGACTATCGTAAAGCAAAATATGATAAGCAAAAAGAAATGAATGGAGATACAAATTCAACATTATAAAAAATTGGGATGAATAGTACTTGATAATAGGGATAAAATAGATACAAATATTAAAGTATATCTTGATTTTTTAAACGAAGAAAATAAAATTAAATATTATTGTTTGTACTGTGGATCAGCAAATTTGGAAATTAGATAAACTTTCCATATGCAATCATGAATCTAAGATTACATAAAGAGTAATGTGTTCAATAGTTTTCCATTGTATATATAATTTAATAATTGTTTACCTTATTCTAGTTGATTTTATCATCTCATTTTATGGATTAACATATTTGATAAAGTATCTTTTTTTATCCATTTCTTTTTTTGGTTGTAAAATTGTGAAAATAAGTTGATATCTTTTTGTGATGTTTTGTTTCCCAAAACATAAGATAATACAAATCTCAACATATTTCTCCAATAAATATACCATCAAATTAAATACTTGCAAAATTCATATTTCAAAAAACCGGATTTGGATCCCGTCCAGTGGGGATCTCCTCCAGTAGGCCTTTAAATGTATCACACGTGTCTACTTATACATTAAATGGACTAGATTAATTTTACTAATTAAGCCTTTAAGTACAGTTAGACTACTATTTTGTTGTGCAACATAATAGAAGCGTGGATGGTTATCCTCTTCTTTTTTTTCTCTTGAAATTTTGCAACATATGTTCTAAATAAAATAGAATTAAACAGACAAAATTGAACACCAAATTGTAGTGGTTGAGTTAAAGAAATCAGAAAGACAGTGAGGAGATCAATGGTAGTGGTTGAAAATGGCCTTGCTCCGCTCAGCAGCAACACAGTTGTATCAATTGGCGCTAATTCAGCATCGTATAAGCTGCTCTTTTGAAATTTAATTTGAATTCCTAAAATTTCATAACCCCGGATACATATATCCATTTCATAATAGACTTAATAATATTACCTCCGTCCACTTTTATTTGTCATATTGCATTTTTCAAAAGTCAATTTGACTAATTTTCAAAGTTAAATTAGATTACATTAATTCGATATTTTAAATAATTCAAAAACTATACGAAAAGTACTATAAACATACAAAATTGAACACCAAATTTTTATAGTTTGATTCTAAAAAATAAACGGAGGTAAGTAAAAAAAATAATTCTTATTTAAAACAAAAAACATTGGTATGACAACCGGAGAGAGAAGGAGAGAACCATGTTGTTGACTGTAGTTAAAGGCTTGATTAGTAAAATTAATCTAGTCTATTGAATATATAAGTAGACACATGTAATAAATTTAAAGGCCTACTGGAGGCACTGGAGGAGATCCCCACTGGACTGGATCCAAACCCCAAAAAACCATATAGTTCTTATTATTTTCTCAAGATGGCTCTTTTGTTAGTGAAGATTCTCTTTTTGTTATTAATCATGCCCTACAACATTCAAAGTTATGATTGTCAGATTCCTTTTCTTCCAAAACATGAGGTACACGTCCTCAATAATCTTTCACTAGATTCTACATATAGTTTAGAAGTTCATTGTGCATCTGGTAACGATAATTTGGGACACAATTTTCTTAAGGTGGGAGATGATTTCAGATGGGGATTTTGTGCGTGATCTTGGACTTTATACTTGTCATTTTTTATGGGGAAATAAAGATCTAGTGTTCGAAGTATTTAAGATCATTGCGTTCATGATGGAGTTAATATTGTTCCAAAGGGTACTACCAAATGCATATGGGATGTCAAGTATGATGGTATCTATTTGGGATATGTTGATGGTAATAAAATTTATTTCCAAAAATACCGTGATTGGTAATAAACATGTCTTTTATTTGTAAATTTGTAAAAGCTTATTAAAATGAATAATAATATATGGAGTATTATGGACCATCAAGTGCCACTATATTATATTGATTTGTCTTTTAATTTATTTATACGCTTGATATTTCTTTTATTTAAATAAAATAATTATATTACGATTTATAAGATAAATAAATAACATGTGATATAAGTCATGACAACTTAAATTTGTTATCACCAACAATATATATAATGAAAAATCATAAAACAAACATCCACTACTAATATGAAGAGGGAATAAGCACACACGTCGACCGAGACGTGTGTGCTTTCCGAAATTATTTACTAAGTTTGAGGATAATTTGGGCATTTTAGGTTTATTATGGCTACTTGTAAATTAGGACTATCAAAATATCACATATACCACATATATTATTTAAAATGTATGTTTAAAATATTATAAAAATAATTGACAATAAAATTATAAAATTAAAATAAATAAAATAATATATACTCCAGGCTTTTGTATCTAGTTCTAGTACTATTAATAAGAGATAATATGAATTAGTGAATTTTATTTGAGTTACGAGACATCTATGGTTTGTAATTCGAGAACAAATTTAATTATTAGACCATTCAAAGTTGTGAATTCAAACTCGAATAGGCCCTGCAGAGGTGATGTAATTTAATCAAAACTTCATTGCGAGCTCTAAATATCGAATAAGAGTTTTCATAGATAAAGGATTAAAGAGTAATATGTTGTGCCCGTCTATTTTTACTTGTCTCTCGAGGAACAATAAATAGAATGACAATTGTATTGTATCATTATTTAAATATATTACCGTGATTCCATTTTACTTGTCGTGTTTTGCTTCTCGGGGGTGAAACTGCATGAAGTTTGATCAACATTTAAGATGTACTTTTTCATCGTATGAAAATGAGGAGGACTACAACTTATCGTATTTTTCATATAGTGTTTGAACAATATCAAAATTTTGATTTAAATATTGAATTATTTTAATTCAATATAGCTTAGAAATATTAATCAAACAGACTCTCATAAAGCAAAATATGACAAGCAAAATGAAATGAATGGAGATATAAATTCAACATTATGAAAAATTGAGAAATGAATAATTTTTAATAATAAGAATAAAATAAATAGAAATATTAAAGTATCTCTTGATTTTTTAAACTAAGAAAATAAAATAAAATATTCTTTTTTGTACCGTGGATCAGCAAAAATGGAAATTAAATAAACTTTCATATGCAATCATGAATCTAAGATTACATAAAGAGGAATGATTTTATCATCATTTTATGGATTAACATATTTGATAAAGTATCTCTTTTTATCCATTTCTTTTTTTGGTAGTATAATTATGAAAATAAGTTAATGTCTTTTTATGATGTTTTGCTTCCCAAAACATAAGATAACTTATGATGTTGTTATCCACAAGTTAAAAGAATTTCCAAAAAAATAAAATACCAACCTCAACATATTTCTCCTATAAATATACTTGCAAAATTCATATTTCAAAAAAGCATATAGATCTTATTATATTCTCAATTATTATATTCTCAA
>JAJOOH010008703.1:0-10535 GCA_029582605.1 Solanum gracilifrons | reverse complement strand
CTTATGGGAAGCCAGACTTGCTAAACGTGAAGCCCCCACTCTCATTTTTCAGGTTCACTCGGTGCTCAACTCCAAATCCCTCTTTAAACATCTTTAAGCCTTTATTTAACACTAGTTCATAAAGTAGGCTTTAGGGACTTAATCCCTCATATCATATAACTCAAAGGTTTCTAAGATGAAAATGACCTTCCATCATAGAACCTACATTATGTGAGAATGACCTTTCACATAGTCATACCATATTCATAACATAGTCTAGTTTATAGTACAATTAAGGAAACCTTTCAAGATACTCACTTTCACTAGATTATCATAAACCTTATTGACTCGTTCATGTGTGTTTGTGTACATATGTGAGAAAGCCTTTCACATAAACACCTTTATGCAACACATATTCATACCTTGCGAATCATACACTTTGCATACATAATCAAATGTAAGGGTGCATATAAGAGTTAACCTTTCAATAGACACCATAACACATCATATTCATAGCTATACATGTACAGTGTCTGTGTGCATATTGGTACTCATAATGACATAATAGCAACAACATTGATATTGAGTGCACTTCCCTTCAAGGGAACACAACACATTCACAATGTCCTCAAATCATGAGCAATTCACATATAAAGCGTTTAGGGATTCTAGACCACACACTCACACTTCATCATAGGAGACAAGGACACAGTCAACATTGAATAGGTACTCTTAACATGTATATGATCACACATTCATAGAGGGGTCATATAGGTAGGGTTCATTCCGCAATAGTACTTGACATAATCAAACATGTAGACCACACATTATCCCTAACATTATCATTCACATTATACTCCTCATCATCAACACACTTTAAACATCATGCTAGCATTGAGGATTTCATACATAACATTCATAGAACAACTTCATAAAAATATGCATCATAATCATCACTTCACTTCACATCTATTGACTTCAAGGTCATGATCTAAACATGCATAGAAGAAAAGAAGTAGACACCGCCACCATAAGTGGACCAAACCACACAAAATCAATTCTTATACTATAAACTAGAAGTTAGGTCAACTTACCAATTCTCCAAGCCATGATCACCATGGATCAATCCTCAACAATTCATAATAAATTGACATATATAGCAATAGGAATCAACAATGTAATTTAATAACATAAACATAATCTAAGTACAATTCTATAAACAAAGGAATCAACCCATAACTTTTCCCATAAGACCATAATTCTCAACTCATTAATACACCAACAATTAAACATGAATAAGTATAGATAATCATAGGAAACATCAATACAATCTAATCTAAAAAAAATTTCATCAATAGAGATCATATTAAGAAAGACTCACATCATAGGACAATATTCGAGAATTTGGGGATCATGGGTTCTTCAAGAATTCCTTTGAAAATTATCTTAAAAACTATAATGCCACATTAATTCATCAATAGAATGATTTAGAAAATTGTTTGATAAAGGACCCATGTTTATATTGAAAATTGGGAATTTTGATCTTTGAATCACTTTTGAAAATCTTTGACAGAACTCCTTGAAGGAGAGGTTATTCAAGAATCAAGAGTTACCATACATTTAATTATTGAAGACCCATGAAATTGAAGAAGAAATCAGTTGAAAATGGTTCAGCAGGGTCGGCTCGGTCCTGAGTTTTGGCTTTAGGAGTCAGTTGCACCCCTTGAGTTTGGGGCGTGACACATACCCCCTACATATACTAAGCAAACCCATTAAGAAGTCATAAGTGTAATTCACATGCAGAATTATACTTCATGTCTTGACATAAGTAAAGTCAATCTTAGCATGCTTTAATATTAGCATACATAGACCATAGTCTTCATTACATAAAGAGCCTAATCATAACCTCCCTTCGAGTCCACTTGTGCAATGCATAAGTAGGGTCCATAGTCCTACCTACACTAAGTAACTCTTCAAGAAATCATGACTAGAGTCCATATTCTTATCTTAGTTCAATTCTTAACTTTCAGGAGACATTTCCATAACCGACATAGTCCATGTGAGCTACATGGAATCCGGTGTTCTACTCCCACACTGAAAAAAGAGGGTACTACTTGCCAAGGTAGGACCTACATACATAATAGCTATCTAGTGGATCCACTAAGCTAAGACCTACAGGGGCACGTAGTTATGGAACAAGGAGATTGCTAGTAGAAACCTTGACTTGCTAGGCATGGAGGTTTCTATCTCATGAGACAACATCTATGTTCGGAACCCGGACTTGCTAAACATGAAGGTTCTCTTGTGGGAAGCCGGACTTGCTAAACGTGAAGCCCCACTCTCATTTTTCATGTTCACTCGGTGCTCAGCTCCAACTCCCTCTTTAAACATCTTTAAGCCTTTATTTAATATTAGTTCATAAAGTAGGCTTCAGGGAATTAATCCCTTATATCATATAGCTCAAAGGTTTCTAAGATGAAAATGACCTTTTTTCATAGAACCTACATTATGTGAGAATGACCTTTCACATAGTCATACCATATTCATAACATAGTCTAGTTTAGAGTACAATTGAGGAAACCTTTCAAGAGACTCACTTTGTTCATTTCTCTTGTGTTGTGCCGTAGAGCTTAACTTCATAGAAGTAAGGGACTCACTTTCTTCATTTCAAGAGACTTACTATCACTAAATTATCATAAACCATATTGACTCATTCATGTGTGTGTAGATATGTGAGAAAGTCATTCACATAAATACCTTTATGCAACACATATTCATACCTTGCTAATCATACACTTTGCATGCATAATAAGATGTAAGGGTGCATATAAGAGTTAACCTTGCTATACATGTACAGTGTGTGTGCATATTGGTCCTCATACTGACATAATAGCAACAACATTGATATTTAGTGCACTTCCCTTCAAGGGATCACAACACATTCACAATGTCCCCAAATCATGAGCAATTCACATATAAAGCCTTTAGTGATTCTAGACCACACACCCACACTTAATCATAGGAGACAAGGACACATTCAACATTGAATAGGTACTCCTAACATGTATATGATCACACATTCATATAGGGGTCATATAGGTAGGGGTCATTCCACAATAGTACTTAACATAATCAATCATGTAGACCACACCTTATCCCTAACATTATCATTCACATTATACTCCTCATCATCAACACACTTTAAACAACATGCTAGCATTGAGGATTTCATACATAACCTTCATAGCACAACTTCATAAACATATGCGTCATAATCATCAATTAACTTCACATCTATTGCCTTCAAGGCCATGATCTCAACATACATAGATAGAGAAGAATTAAACACCGCCACGATAAGTGGACCAAACCACACAACATCAATTCTTATACTATAGACTAGAAGTTAGGTCAACTTACCAATTCTCCAAGCCATGATCACCATGGATCAATCCTCAACAATTCATAATAAATTGACATAGAAAGCAATAGGAATCAACAATGTAATTTAATAACATAAACATAATCTAAGTACAATTCTATAAATAAAGGGATCAACCCATAACTTTTCCCATAAGACCATAATTCTCAACTCATTAATACACCAACAATTAAACATGAGTAAGTATAGATAATCATAGGAAACATCAATACAATCTAATCTAAACATAATTTCATCAATAGAGATCATATTAAGAAAGACTCACATCATAGGACAATATTCGAAAATTTGGGGATCATGGGTTCTTCAAGAATTCCTTTGAAAATTATCTTAAAAACTATAATGCCACATTAATTCATCAATAGAATGATTTAGAAAATCGTTTGACAAGGGACCTATATTTAGATTGAAAATTGGGAATTTTGGTCTTTGAATCACTTTTGAAAATCTTTGATAGAACTCCTTGAAGGAGAGGTTATTCAAGAATCAAGAGTTACCATACATTTAATTATTGAAGACCCATGAAATTGAAGAACAAATCTGTTGAAAACCATCTTCTAGCTTGAGCTTCATCAAAGTCTTCAATGGAGTTTTTAGGAGAATCTATTTTTGGGAGGAAAGGGTCAATTTGAAGAATGGGGTCTAATTCTAGGTTTTGGGGCTTTAACCAACTTAAAATACCCTAAAATAGGTAGAATAGCCATTTATAATAAATCCAAAAAGTACCCAAACCACCCCTCACTTAGTTGGACCTTTTAAACAAGTCAAACTTGAGTTTTATTTTCACAGATTTCATCGGCGAACAAGTCCACGACGCATAGGTGTTCCCACAAGTTTTTGGAAATTAAATTTCTAGACAGTAGAGTCCGCGACTTGGACCAAAAATTTGGCCTATGGTTTAGCTAGTCCGCGACGCGGACATGCTCTATCCATGAGCATTTTCAATCTACTTTGGCAGCTTGTTTGGCCAAGGGTTGGGGTCCTTCTCGGGAACCCTTAGGGCGGTCCCGGGGAGTTGTACCCGAACTTTTTGACCCTAAAAACATTTATTAACACACTAGGGTTACCTCCACTGATGTTAGACTCGAAACAACACATATAAGCATGAACAACATTCTAGAACACACCAACACGTAAAAGACTAGTTTCCGAACGTCTTGGTCGTCCCTTGACGTTTGACTTCCAAACTCTTTAAAACTGACTAAAAAGGCTATTCTTCATTATTTTAACAAGTGATTAATGCATAAAACTTATGTCAGGCTCTACTTTACCCTACTTCATTTTGAGGGTTGTTACATTTCTCATATATGAAATGGGTATTTAATTACCTAATCAATTTCATACTTTAATTTCTTTCCAACAGATTCGATCACTCCTAGGATTTTCCCATTTAATTTGATTGAGAGTGAAAGAGTAAATTAATCTTTGGAATGATTGATTGGTGCTAATTTGAGGTGTAACTACTCATATATTGGATTAGAGCTAGAAACAATGAAATCAAAGCAATGCCTATAATTGGATTAAATTTCTTGACACTTAGCTAGGTTTGATAGAACTAGTTGAGATATATTTTCCTATTAGATTAATGTGCAATAGCCCGTGTGGATGTTAATTGACTTCCTATTCCCTAATCTCTTTGGACTCCATGCTTGAAATGGCCTTTGTCCTTGTTCTCATCTATTCCGTATCTTTAGTTGTTACCTAAATCTTTATATTATACATGTATCTTTCATTTGGATTCAAACTACTAGATTGCAATTCTTTGTTTTTGCAGTCGCCTTTATATTGTTCCTTATGGGATTTGACCCCGAACTTATACATTACATTTTTATTACTAGAGACCGTCTACATGATTACTTGTATGATGCATAATTGAGTGTTATCAGTTAGTGATTGCCTTATAATTTCTATTCAAAGATGTTATGCCATAGAAGTCCTCTGATGTCCTCTTGGATGGTTGTAGCTCTTTGTAGACCGATGTAGCAGACTTGGGTCTGATATAATGAATTCTTAGCTAAATGATAACTCTACTCTTATTAAATTCACATCCATAATCTCCCTATTCTATGGTCCTGGTATATCCTTGGTTGTGATTTCAAGCCTGGTTGGTTACATTGGATCAAGTCATGCAACCTGAATTAGGTACCTTTAGAGTGTTCTAGCTACAATTCAAGGTACTAGCACAGCTCTGTTAGCCATGATTTGACACCTTGGCACATTTCCACTAGCTAACGTTTGAGGCCCTGGAACACTTCTATTATCTAGGGTTTGAGTTTGGGCCCACTTCTTCTAGTTGGGTTTCAATCACGATTGTATGGTTCTATTCGGTATTTGGGGTGCCTTCATTGCAGTTCAAGTCTGGGTTGGTCATTTTAGTCTTGGATTACACTTAGACATACTTAGAGATAGTATTAGCTCTTATGATTACCGATTGGGATTATGGAAATTTTTTGGGTTATTTACCTTTCAATTGCACTTGAGTATACCTTCTGGGCTTATGCTGGTCTAGTTAGGTTTAGTTAGCTGCTTTACTTTATTGCTTCGTTCCTTCTAGATTCACCAACTTCAATTAAACTTTGTCTTATTATTTTTTTATTTGACCTATACTTACCGCCTATTTTATCGCTTTTCATATTGTATTTACTTTCCAAGCTCAATCGGTCTATGATGCCTACTGGGTACCTTTTATTTTCATACTCATGCTACACTCCACATCTATTTTCTTGATGCAGATCTGAGCGCTAGTCAACAACATTGATTCAAGATTTTGCAGGGAAGAGTGAGCTAGTGGCATCCTAGTTTGACTCATCTTCCTATGTATATAGTTTTTAGGCTAGTCTATTGTACTCGAGACAAGTCTATTTTAGTTATACTTTGGAACTTGTAATTTTAAACAACTTTGTACTTTCGTCCACTAGGTTGTGAGATTGGATCTAATACTTGTACATATTTGTCTTTTCTCATTTCCATTGTGATTTCCTTTTTATTGCTATTATCTTTTCAATGGTTGTTGATTCTTCCAAATGTACATGTTACTTTTCATTCTAAGATATGGGTTGACTTACCTACTAGTGGGTCATAGTAGGTTTCATCATAACTCAAGTTTCCAGGTCATGACATTTCAGCTTTTTATATTTTGTAGTTCTACATTATAAACAATTGAACTAACAAAGGGAAGAATGAAAAACTGAAAAACCATTCTAGAATCAGATTAAAGTGTGAGAAGATATTGACTACTTAATAAATTTACCAAATCATTGGACATATCACTAATGTAAATGCAGTTGTGAATCTCACTGAAAAATTGTACCTTTTCTAATCTAGGATATCCAACTATGGAGGAATCCCAGATTAATACCTCCTTAATTGTGAAAATGACTTTAGGATTCTGGATTGACTTTATCAACCGTTACCTATGAAAACAGTCTTTAAACAACTAAAAAAATGGGCAGTTGAACACAAACCACAAACTCCATTTGTCTATAGAATTATTTGATAATACTTTGTTCATGGTGTTGTCTTTAATCTACAAATCTCATAAATTTAAAGACATGTTTCCAAAACCAACAAGTTCTTTCTTAAAAAAATATGAAAACCTAATTGTAAGAGAAAAGAAAGATGTTTACCAATGAAAATTGAACACAAAGCTTGATGGCGGAGACGACGATGAAGATGACAAAAACAGACAAAGTCTAAGCAGAAGGAGGATAGGTTGAAAGAGATACTGAAGTTTTGAGAGAAAGAGGACATTAGGTTCTTTTCTGATAGAGAGAAAGGATAAAGTGAAACAATTGGCTCTTAAGTTATTTAAGTAATTTCTTTTAAAGTCTAAGTGTTAAAAAACTATTTGCTACCCCCGAATTATCTTAATCACTAATAAGAAAAGAAAATTGCTTGTGTTGGTCAAACTTGTCACTAATTTTAATTTCAACATTTATTTTTCACCCTACGATCAATTCTTTCAACGAAGTAGGCATTCAGACATGCTATTTCATCAAATAATTTAATATTGTGATGAAATCATCATTTGGTCATGCGATGAAATCTCAAAGTCTTCAAAATAATTTCACAGTTTTCAAATATAAAAATTGACAACAAGTTTATATTTTGTAAAATAATAAATCTACCATTTTTTATCAACATATTCTTTTGTGAGAATACCAAAGTAGTGATAAAATATTTGCGAAGTATGATTTTATATACAAGATGATATAGTTACAATGATATTGACCATGCTCAATTTTATTTAAAATAGTACACCTCAACTCATGTTTAATTTTACTTTTTTATTAAGCAAAATTTTTATCAATTAATGTTTTAATTTTTTTAGAATAGTTTTGTGATAGTGTATTATACTTTTCTTATGATTTTTTGCTTATTTGCTAAGATTGTGCAAAGAATTGAGGCAGTTTTGATATTTTTCAATGAGGTTCTTATGTTTATGTCACGATCTGAAAACTAGAGTCATGATTACACCTAACAAAATCCTCCTGTAGGTAAGGCAACTATCCCTGAACAAAAAGTAACAATCATATTGGACAGAATCAATAATCAACGAGTAGATAATAATAATATAAGAAAGACACAACAGACATAAGAAAATGACATAAATATATATACAATTGATGCTCCCCAATTTACACCTCAATTAAGTGTAATGTGGTTGTGAACAAATATAGAACCTTACTAGGTTGGGTCGAATCCCAAAGGGAATAAGGCATAAACTAAGCCGCATGCGGTTATCTAATTATTATTTACTTATTTCCATAATTGAATGGGAAATATGGAGAGTTTTAGGTTCAAGTCAAAGATCATTTTTTCAACAAGTAACAATTAAAAATATCACTTAACCTAGAATCAATCAAAGAGAATTAACCAGGACTATATTCACCAAAAATGTTTGACCATTTTTTAGTTAATTACAGAACTTTATCTTGAATTGCTAGCATATCAGGTTATTAACTTATGTTACACTTAACTATTTCTAAATGAAGTAAAATGTATATAACTTTTATTCTCCTGAACTGAAAATATTTACAATCACTATGACATATAGATTCTAAAGTTAGTTAATTTGGCTACAACATTAACCATTAGACGAGTCCAAATCTTCGAATTCCTGTTACTAACTCTTTTTCCATGTTTTAGACTTTTTAATCAAACAAACTGAACATAAGGCGAGTTCTAATGTTTGCAACAATTAGAAGTCAATTAAGATCAAAGAGATAATAAGATATAAAAATACAACATGCGATCTATTCTTTAAAAACCCTAGTTTTGGGTCAAGTCGTTAAGGATTCCACAACCCTTGGCTGTGGGGTTTAGACAATCATGATTAATGAAACAAAGAATAGAATTGCATTCATTAAAGAAGTAATTACTTAGAGGAGTTAAAGACAATCAATACTTTTATTTCAATAAGCTAATGAAACTCTCGTTCAAATTCAATAAACTAATGAAACTCTCGTTCAAACTCAGTTTAAGAAAATATTGTCTCTTCGATAAAACGAGATTGTCAAATAAAACCCTAAAAATAATACTTATAGTTCAAGGAGATTTAAAATTTACAAATTGAAAGCACAAATTTTGAGGCTCATACGTCTTTGCGTATGATGGTCCTTCATAGGAGTGATAGTACATCTCTTTGGTATTCATATAACTTTAGAGAATTGTAAAATTCATGCAGGTTTGACATTAACTCAGACAAACTTTCAAAGGTCTAACGGTCTCTCACTTGCTTCACCATAAAACTTCAAAGAGTTTGTTAAATTCCCGTAGGTATGATGGTGCACCAGACATCCCATCAGAGGTCTGACGGCCCATCAGGCTTATCGTCAGAGCCCTCCTTTTGACACTTCACTATATTTCACTTTTTTTCTCACCTTGATTGATTTCCTGACTAACACAATAGAAAACTATCAAAAAACACTATTGTTACTTATGAATGCACAATTATTTCTAGTTAAAAGCATCAAATGTGCCATAAAATATCGACACATCAAGAATAGAAAAAGATCCAATCTCATGACCCTGTGGACGAAGGTACAAAGCTACTAAAAAGGAGTACAGGCTACAACATAACCAAAATAAGTAAAGACTTGTCTTGAATATAAAATACTAATAAAAAATTATAAATAGAAATAGATGAGTCCAACTAGGACACTATTAGGTCATTATCTACCTTTGGAAACCTCCACTGAAGCTCGATTCAACATTCTCGACCGGTGCATGGATCTTCAAAACGAAACACATATGTAGAGTATAACATGAGTACCAAAATAATAGGTGGCTAGTATGCATCATAGGAAGACTAAGCTGGAAAGAAAAAACCTTAACAAAAAGTGAGGTAATAAAAGGTAGTCAATGGTTATAGGAGCATAACAATAGTGGAAAGTCTAACTATACATCTCAATAATCTAGTAGGACCAAAATGATATAATAAAGAAGCTAAATACAACCTAATTGAACCACTATAAGCCCCAAAGGTATAGTCATCCACAATTTAAATGAAAATAACCCAAATGGACCCCCATAATTCCGATAAGTACATAGAAGAGCTAAAGATAATTCTTACAATGATAAATTATAATCATGAACTGAAATTGTCGTCCCTAGACTCATACCGAGATGAAGGCACCCTAGAGAATTCAATATAATTGTGATGCCAAACTAACTAATAGAAGTATTCCAAAACTCAAACCATGACTAGGAGATATGCACACAGAAGCATATGCGCCTAGACCTAAAACTGTGGCTAATACAAGTGCGCCTGGACCTTGAATCATGGCTAAAACATTTTGAATGACTTCTATAATCACATACTCCTCGTCAGGGTGGAAGATACAGTAGATAAAAATGTCTATCGAATTCGCAAGGGACCTACTCTAGCTCGAAAACGACTACCCAATCCAATGTAACCAAAAAGGCCCAAAATTACAACAAAAGTATGTCGGGGTCATAACAAAGGGAAGTTATGGGTGAAAGTTCAATAAAAGAGGATTTGTTGCCTAGCTAAGGATTCAAAATATTAGACCCAAGTCTGCTACATCAGTTTACATAGAGCAAGAACTATCCAAAATGGTGTCAGAGGATTTATAAGGCATAAAGTTTCAAC
>JAJOOH010008702.1:0-13188 GCA_029582605.1 Solanum gracilifrons | reverse complement strand
TTCTTCAATCTTCTCTTTTTCAATCCCTTGGGCACGAATCACAAGACGATCAATATTTATATCATTCTCAAGCATAACCATACGCCATTCTTCCACTACCAAGTCGGATACCCCCGACACAAACTTACTCATTATCGACCTAGAGTCGATTAACATAGGTGGAGCATACCTTGACAACCTAGTGAACATCCGAGCATATTCCTCAACACTCATCCTACCTTGTCGAAGGTTAATAAATGCAGGTACCTTAGCTTTTCTCACCTTTAAAGGGCAAAACCTATCAAGAAACCCATTCTTAAATCTTTCCCATTCCAAGGGTCCCGCTCCTACCGGCCTCTCTTCTTTTCATTGACAAAACCACATTTGAGCAGCATCCTTCAATTGGTAAGCGGCCAGTTCTGCCTTCTCTACCGGAGTCACCCCATAAAGTTCAACACCTTAGAGACCTCATCTATAAACTCTTAAGGATCTCCCCCCCCCCCCATCTTTGACCCATAAAATTCTGGAATTTCTATTCCGGCTTGAGTCAATAATTGAAAGTCATATCTAATCTTCTCATTGGTCATTAAGTCAACCAGAACTTGAGGAGCTTGAGGAGGAGCTCCTTGATCAAACTTGTCTCCTACAAATCCACTGGTGAAAGCTCCTTGAGTAGTCATGTCCTGTAGACCACCAGATAAGGATTAGAAAAAGGACCTTATATATAGTTAAACTCTATCGCACGACTTAAGAGTAATGAAAGAAGTGTAGTTTCCTAACATCTTATAGCCTCTCATTCATAAATGTGGCGCGCTTTACTCTATGAACAAGACTTTACTAGATGTGGCTTGTGAGACATCAATCCTAAAAAGTATTCCAACATCATGTGCTCTGATACCATGTTTGTCACGACCCGAGCCTACACCCCGAACGTAACACGGCGTACAAGACTCCGAAGAGCCTCATACAAGCCTCATAGCATTCATAACATAAGACATAAGAAAATGGTGTGGAATTAAAAACTTTTATCCATAAAATCAAAGTTTTTATTAAAGCAAGCAGAAGTCTAGCTACGTCTCATTATATCCATCTAATACAACTTTGAATCAAGAATAGGGTCACAACCATTCAACATAGTCCGAACAATAAAGTGACATGAAAGAAACTAAAACTCATATGTCCTCGAATCTTGAGGACTCGCCAAAAGCTAGGAGAATAGTCAATCCAAGCTTTACTCCAAAGAAATGATCTTAAGATTCGGAACCTACACTTTGTAAAAAAAATGTAGAAGAAATATGGGTTAGCACAAATATGTACTAAGTATGATAGCCATGCAAAAATCATGCTAAAAAGGATATTTTGGTTGAAAACCATGCATTATACCAATTTTGAGAAACATCATGAACTTTAGTATAAACACATAATACATAAGCATATTCATCATGTAAGTCATTATAACACAGTAGAACCATCATCTTAAGTAACCCTAAGCTATACTTGTGCAATGTAGGAATGACATCCCATAATACCATTCATACTAAGTACCACTTTGAGGCCACCATAACATACTTACCATTCTTCATTCTCATCTTTAGTCAATACTTATTAGACAAAGAACATTCACATTTAATAAGTCATGACAAGGAAAGTAATTCATAATAACATTTCCAAGTTAAGCATTTATTAGTACATTTTGCCTTCATGTCCATATTCTCAATAGCATCATTAATACATATAGCATTCATGTCAATATTCTCATTAACATCATTATAAGCACATTCATTTCATTAGACATTATAACATTTGAAGAACATACCATAGCCACTCTCAAAGCCTACTTGTGCAATGCATGGATGAAGTCCCATAACCCCATCCGCACTTCATAGAACTTCTTGAGTAACCATAGTACCTAACTCATATTCTTGATCATAAAACATTATAACATAAAGGAAAACACCATGACTACTCTCAAAGCCTACTTGTGCAATGCATGGATGAAGTCCCATACCCCCACCCACACTAAATAGTGCATTCTTGAGAAGCCATAGTTCGTTATCATTCATTGTGGGGGTAAGCCTTAACCAACATAGACCATGTGAGCAAATCATGGAATCCCGATGTTACCCACACCGAATAAGGGATTCCTACTTGCGTAAGGTAGGACCGTTAACATTTATCTTAGGTGGATCCACTAGCGATAAACCTATTTAGGCACAAAGTTATGAGATAGGGAGATTTCTACTAGATACCCCGCCTCAACTCACAGATGAGTATCCATATCAATCCATATCCACTCGGTGCTTAGCATTATTCCCCATGGAGTACTTAACATTCATTACTTTAGTTCATTATTTTGGTATAAGTGATTGTTACTAGATATCCCGCCTCAACTCCCGGATGAGCATCCATCTCAACTCAACATTCATTCATTAGATAGCTCATAGATTCAAAGATGAGAATAGCCTTTCATTTAAGAATCCTCATATTGTGAGAAAAACCTTTCACAACATGTCATTGTCATTCATTAGTGTACAATTGAGAATAACCTTTCAATCAACACATCATCATTAACATAATTATAGAAACTTCATTCATTCTTAATTCATGAGTGTATGTATGTGAGAATAAACTTTCAACAAAACCACCATTGCATTATAGTCATGATCACATTACTTTCATTAAAATCACAAAGCATATACATAAGCATCATGATTATACATCAACCTTCATAAATTACCCTTCAAGGCCATGAATCACAATTCACCAACACACCTATAATTTAAACAATTTAGGCATGAATAATGACATAATTCAAATATCTAAACCATTACAAGAACAATTGAATAATATTCATCTTACTACAATTCACCCACATCGCATAGTCATAAATTGGGGTTATGGAGAAATCATGGATTCATGGGGGATTTATCTTAAAAACCACTATAAAACAGCAATTCAATCTTAATATATGATAATTAAACCATTGAAAACATTTTGAGAAAGAATCCATGACCTAGAATGAAAACCCTTAGTTTTGGAGAATTTCCAACTTTGAAATTGAAGATTTGAGGACTTCATGGATGGAAAGTTAACCATGAATCAAAAGTACCATACCTTAATTGAAGATTCCTCACGAAATTAATGAGAAAAGATGGACTCTTGACCTCCAAACCTTGACTTCTTCTTCTCCAATGGAGAGAGAGAGAATTATTTGGAGAGGAGGTTGTTTTTATTTTTCGGTTTTGGGAATTGTGATTTGTAAAAAGGGTAGTTAATAGTTTAAAAGGTCTTAAATAAGTCTAAATAATAAATATAAAACTACACCTAACTAATCTAACCACCCTAGGAATTTACCACCTTGCCCCTTAGTTGACCAAACCTAGGCAGACCTCAGGTGACTCACGAAACCCCACCCACGGACCGTGATTGGGTCCACGAGACATACTGGAAAAGCGTGGTTTGCTAGTAGAACATAGGTGGAATAGGGGGGGGTCCAACTTCGACCCACGACCCCAACCTACGGGGTGTGGTTCCACCCACGGTTCGTGGGTGCCCATCCGTAGGTCAAGCTGTTTTTGATAGCTTTTTGGACAGCCTTTTGGCCCTCCTCAAGGACCCTTGGGTGGTCCTTGGGCGTGGGGGGGGGGGTCATGCCTTTACGTTTAACCCCTCAACGTAAGCTCTGTAAACCATTTTAGTACATAAAACCCCACATCAAACTCAACAGCTCACACGTAAGGCTATAGTTTCGCTTACTAGTTTTCTGAGGCATAATAGACGCACAGGCTCCATCAATATGTCCTTTAGCTAGCCCAAGTCCATTACCCGCAGCTTCGCCTCGTACTCTACATTTGAAACCTCTGGCATCTCAAGCACCTCATTCATAAATCGAGTGTCCAGGGGGATGTCAACTCCCTGGATGCAGATGATGGAGTGGCGGATCATCCCAACAAACAGTCAATAGGACGACATAGAACTCCCTCACCCACGTGAGCAGGCAAAAGGGGGAGCCTCTACCAGTGGAGCCCATCCGAACTCCATCAGTCGAGCATAAAAGGCAGGCGCCTTCTCTTCTAGGTTTAGTAAATGGAAACCCCTCCCACCACAGAACTTGGTGTTTCGGTGGTCGTGGTACCTCTTTCGGCTCGCAGCATCGAGAAACCGGACTAAAGGTAGATTTTCCTCGTTAACACCAGCCATTTAGAGAAGCTTGCAAAAGTATGAAAGATAGACGTTAAAACTCTATAGGATTAGACAGTGTTGGGTTAAAAAGGAAGAGAAATATTTTGATTAAATGGCAAGGGGACACTGCACCACTTCGTCCCGCCACAACGGCCCTAGTCCCCCCAGAGTGGGATTATAGAGGTCGCCACTGCGGGATAAAGAGCGCCAGAGTGGCCTTCATTTGGGATGAACTTCAGACTCGATCATGGCGCCTCTTCGTCCCAAAACTCTCATTTTCAACAGAATTTCAGCAGATCAGAGTCTATTAAGTATCCTAGAACCTAATCTGCAATCACTTCAGCAAAATAACCCCTAAATAGTGTCCAAATCCAAGTTTTTTTTTCATCAAGAGACTTTCAACTTCCCCCCCACCCGTTTTGGTACCAATTTGACCAGATTTTTATGAAATCCTTACACCCAGGACGTTGTGGAGACGTTGGGGACGTAAGGAAAGTATCCATGCTACGTTTATCTATCAAACTAACAACCTATGTTCAAAGTTTTAAATAACTATCCTAAGGCCTTCCAAATCAATCAGTTATCGTCATGCATTTGTAGTTAAGTAAGAAATGAAGTAAAGTGAGTAAGGAGCGAGAGTATTACCTTGATTTCGACGTTCGGAACGGAGTGGTTGAGAGTGTTTTGGGAATGTTTGAAAGAGAAGAGGAGGAAATCGGGAAACCATTCACATTTCACCCCTTTTACTGTTTTCGATCTCTCACTTTAGCGGGAGATGTCTCGCCACAGTGGCACCGCCTCAGCGAGAAGCCTGTCGCTATGGAGGGGGGCCAGGCTGTGCAAATTGGACAAGATTCTTTTCTCCGTGTGTTGGGTCATTTTTCCCTAACCGTTCTTTTAAGTAGGGAACCTTTCGTGTGTTAAATTGAAAAGTCTCCACCCTTCGTGTTTCATAGTGGTTTTGTTCGCTAGTTGGAGAAGTACTCCAAAAAGGACTCGTGGCTATCCCTACGATAGTCTTTTGGGATGAACGAGGGGTAAATTGGTATCTATTGTAATGACCCGAATCGTCGTTACTTATGAAAGGTAAATGTCAAGGGAAAATTGGGGACACCATCCGCCACAACGGGCCAGTTGTCGCTAGGGTGGTGGTGCCAGAGCGGTAGAGATCGCGCCACAACGGGATGGACGGGACATAACTTAAATAACGCGAAACCTTAGTTTCTCCCTTTTCCCAAAACACCTAATTTAGACGTAAGTCACCCTAGAAACCCTCCAAAAGCTGCTCTAGGCTTGGGAAAGAAGGATGAAAAGAGTTCTAACGTGAGGAGGTCGATAGCTTGCAAATATTTGGTCAAATCCACCGTCACAAGGTCTAGAAACAAGAATGGAAGCCATGATTTCGTGCAACTGCTTGGCGCCCAGGTAGGCTAGATTTATTTAATCGAGTAGTTTCAAATCCGTCATTTGATGCTTAGTATATTGAGTTTGACGGTAGAATTCGTGCATAGGCTTTCGTACACCGAATCAAGATGTTGTACTTGTACCCTAGGTATTCAATCAGAAGTATACCTTAGGAGAAACCCTTAGTAGATGAACGAGGGGTAGCTGATGATTGTGATTTCATGTTTGTGGGATATATGTTTGTAATTGCTTCATTGTATTGCATGTATGTATGCGAATGTTGCATTATTGATCACACCCTATGTAAAGGAGTATGAAAGAATAACTATATGCCTTGAATCACCTCTTTATTGTATGATTATGAGAATGCACATTGTGATTATGATTGTGGTATGTTGAATGGATCGGGCGTTACGTTCCAACACACTAACTTGGATCGAGTTCCACGTTCCGGCGCATATATGGGATCGGGTGTCATGTCCGGCACGCTAACTTGGATTGGGTATAACGTACCGGTACACTAACAGTTTGGGTTTGGGTTCCACGAGAGGACCATTGAATTGTCATATTTATTGTGTATTCTTGAGAATGTGGAATTGACATGTTTTCCTGAAATGATGTGAGTGTTGTACATCACGTTCTTATATTTTGGGGGTGCGAGGTGCAAGTTGATTAGAGATATCTATTTTGTGAGGAGTGGTGAATAGTAGAGTCCCAAATCGGGCTGTGGTATGATAAGGGGAACTAAGGGTCCCGGTGCTATCGTTGTTATTTAGAATATGGCCAGGGGCATTATTATTGAGGATTTGAGGTGATGCTTAGTGGTAGCATTATGGTTGGGGTCCTTCCCTAGAAAGGGATTAGTATGGAGATCGTTGATAAGCTTAGTAGGAATTATTATGGGTCGGGGGTTATGTAGTGATGAGGAATGAGTAAGGGTGTATCGTGGGTGTTGACCAGGGTGGTAGTAGTTATTCCTGGGATTTCTTTTAAGGGATAAAATGATTAAGTATGATCAAGAAATGGAGCGGTTAAGTGGTTAAAGACAAGGTTTCTAGTATTTAATTATATGATCGGGAATGGTAAGGTATAAGGATATGAAGGTGGAGGAGCGAACATTCTTTTGCATGTTTCTTATTAGTTTATTTCTTATATTATGTAGTGGGTATCGGGTTGACCGATGATGCCTACCAGTACGTGTGGCTGTACTGATACTACTCTTGCTATGCCTTTTTAGGCATAGTCTGGTTGCAGGATCAGTGATGTTGATGTTTCTTAGGTGAATACGAAGACCATCTCCAACAACTTTTATCCTTCCTTCTGCATGGTGGAAGATGCGTCATTTATTATTTTGTTATATCTGTACTCTTAGTATCTCTTGTACATGTTTAGGCTAGATTTCTGGGGTGTTAATTACTTTACAAGTCTTAATTGGAATTGTATGTAAAAATTCTTATTTATAGATTACATGAATTTCTTATTTCGTCAGTTTTCCTAATTTTTTCGCATTTTTAAAAATTGGGATATGAGGGTTCTCCTACTTAGGTGTTAGAGTGGGTGCCTGCACGGCCCGGTGGGTTGGTTCGTGACACGCGTGAATGAGGCAAATTTAACCCCTAAACTAGTGTTTTAGTTCCACGTGGTATCACTAATTTAAATTTTCTTTTCTTTATTAAATAGACCACTTTCCATCTTCCACAAACCTCCATTGATGGTACTGAAGAGCTACCCATGTGTAGCCAAAAAAATTCTCTTCTGTCAATCCAATAATTCGATCTATAAACCTCTATGAGATGCCATATGAACATCTAGAGTTTGGCGAGTTCTCAAAAAGTCACTTTTCTATATCAACCAAAAAGTCTGTTTACAAATTCAGTGTTTCTTCCTCTAAGTACCCAACAATCCGATTAGCCAATTTTGGGGTGCCAAATAGGAATGAGTTTTAAAATACACCTTGCACTGCAAAGACTAATGCACATTCGTACCATTTAGAGTTCCATAAACTGACAGATCGATGAAGGTCATGAGATTCATCTGTTCGTCCTGCTTTTTCGAAGAGGGTTTTGATCACATTCGTGTGTACCCATAAACAAAGAAGATGCCATTTGAGCTGCCACTATAAAGTTCTTTAATGATGGAGCTTCTTCTATCAGCTACTGTTAAAGTTCTACGAACATCTGCAATGAAATTTCTAAAATTTTCTAGTGATCGAGAATGTTCTTTTTCGTCATGATTTATGTACAAAATATTTAACATTAAAAAGGGAACCTATCAAGATTTTGAGCGGTTCTGGATTTTACCCAACCCTTTATTAAAGGATCAGGAAAAACTAAAGTTACATTATTTTATTTGGGGGTGAGACACACTCGCTGACAATGAGATTGCAAGTGCTGTTAAAATGGTTTATTTATTGTAGTTGGAAATACTTTTGTGGGGTAATAGGACTTTCACAAACTTAAGGTGTCTACTACAAAAAATGGTATAAGTTCGATGGGGTAATTATGTATTTTCTCTTAGTTTTATGATCTTAAATATGTCATGTGGGGAGTGGAAATTAAGAAGTTGCCTTTTAAAACTATTTTTACATAAAACGAAATACACAAAATATTTCTATTTGGATGAAAAAGGTAATATTAATTACTTTAAAATTAATTAAATATATCTCAAATATTCGAAACAACAATAGGTCATTTTACACCGGTGTATGAAATCATATAAAATATAGTAAAAATTACATAACTCAGCTAATATATACTTCTTAATTATTTATCATAGCTATAGTTATAAAAAAAATACCACTTGCCACTATAACGTTTCATCCCATTTACTAGGAACCACTTCCGAATTTGTATATCCAACATATATTACCATATTTACCATTTTCCCCAATTATACAAATAGTCTTTCACTCTCATCCTATATTTTTTACCCATTTTTCTTCTTAATTAACTCAAGCACAATTAGATTTCATATTTCAAAAATTTCGTGTCCTCCTCTCAAATTGTGCTCCCACAATTTCAGGTAACTTTTTGCAGTTTCATTTTTTTTATTTCTCTTCGGCAGTTTCAATATTTTATTTTTGATTTTGTATATCCCCCAAAGCGTTCATATATTTAATTTTCTAGAAAATGCTTATTTTTTTAAAAGTGAAGTGTTCAACCAAGCTTTTGACAGAATATAAGTATTTTCGCGGAGTAGAAAAAAGCTAAGAAAATAGTTTTTTTTTCTAAATAGACTTTTCAGAAAAATACACTAATTGTATCAAGAGTGTGTTTAATTTGTTGACTTAAATGCTTTTTTCAAATCAACTTATTTTTCTCAAATTTAAGGAAACTGACTTACTTCCAAAAGTAAGGAAAAAATTTCCAAAACTCTTTTTCAACCTCACACCTCAACTTTCCACCCTAACTCAAGTCTCGGGTACCAATTTCGATACTAATCTAAGATTTGAATCCTAATTTTTTATTCAGTACCTGACTCCTGACCTTGAGTTTTGATCTAAATTTCAATTTTCAGATCAGGTTAGGGTTGAATTCCGATTCAAGTATTAAGTCCCAGGTCAAGATTTGAGGTCATATCTTAGATCGAGTGTCATGGTTGAGTTTCGAGTCAGGTGTCAGCCTGGGGTTTTGATTCATGTATCCAAGTTAGATTTGGAAAAAAATTGAGGTTTGGATTCCAGGTTACGTGTCAAATTTAGAATCTAAACTAATTGTCATGATATATCTTATTCCAAATCAAATGTTGAGTCCCAAATTGGGTGTTATGATTGAGTCCCACGTCAAATGTCATATTTGAATCCAATTTCAAAAGTTGTGTTTTGAGTCGGACATTGGGAACGAGTCTCGATTTAAAAGTCGGATCTTGGATTAGAAGTTGGGATCCAATGTTGGGGCCAGATCGCAATTCAAAAGTTTAGTCCTTGGTCAGGAGTAAGGGTCAAGTATGAGTTTGAAAGTTAAGTCATATGTTAGGAGATAGGGTCAGAAGACTGATGTAGGAAATAATATAACATGTAATAGGTTGCAATCTTCTGACTCTTTTGTCTTTATCTTTTTGAGGTCTAACGTGTCGAATAAATTTATATAAACAGTTTTCTGCATTAAAAATTATTTTCCCGGGATAAAATTTTCAACCAATAAATTAATTAGAAAAAAAATTGAACACAAAGTGAAAATGTAAATAATTACAATACTAAACAATTTACCGCATCAGATGGTGCAATCACTTATGTGCATTTTGTAGTGACATTTTGATTATTCAACTATCGAATATATTTATTTTTAGGTATTGTGACCGTGTGTTGAAACTTGAGCGGATTAATTATGTGATCTTTTTCTCATCATGACTACAAATAAAATAAAAAAGTATTAGGAAAAAAATAAAAAAATAAGTTACGATGAAGTATTTTATTTTTATTAAAGAGATTTAGATAATGTGAATATAAATTTAAATTGTCACTTAGTGTGACTTATACTACATTATTGAATATATTAATTTTATTTTCGATAAATTTGAAAATTTCATACCCACATCAAAATTCAAACAATTACCATATAAATTGCGACAGATTAGTAATCACATATAATATCTTATTAATATTTAGATCTTATAAGCTTTTGGAAAGTCAAAAGTGATTTTTTTCCCGTTCAAAAAGTGCTTATTTTTAGAAAAGCATGGTGTTTGACACATAAAAAAATAAGGGTTTCAAGTAAATAATATTAATTGTTTTCGAAAGCTAAAAAACAAGTAATTCCCCCTCTCCCCTCCCTCAAAAATCACTTTTTGAAAAGCTACACTTAGAGATTGTTTAGTGTGAGATATAAGGTATAAAAGTTTTGAATTAAAAAAAAGTTTTAGAATAAGATACTGAATTATTTTATCTCCGCTATTTATACCAAAGTAATTGGATAAGTTATTCCATATACGAGATATAATTAGAATAATATCAAGGGATCCCTAATACATGAATAATAGTGATTAGTAAATGACATATTTACCACAACTCCTTAATTATTCTATTTATAAAGTAATAATTTAATTACCCGATTATATTTGAGTAGTCATCCGATTCGCCTCTAAAAGTCATATTTTTTTGTTTTCTTTTAATATTCTTGAAATGATGATAAGTATAATAAGAAAAAATTAGATAGAAAATAAAATTTTACATTTAATATCAATTTTAATGTATTAAACATAATATTTTTATTTTTATTTAATATTTTAAATAGTTATTTGTGATTGTTACGACCTGTTCCCGTCGTTATAGAAAAGCCAACGGGGAAAAATTTTGGGCCGAAAAACTTTTTCGTAGTAACTTGAGAATTCCTAGCCTAGTCCAGATTTGGACGAAATCGGAGTCAGTGAGGTCTAGAGAGATCTGGTAATAAACGACAGATCTAATTATGAATTTGATTACACGAGTGGATAACTAAGACGTTAAGGAACCCGTACGACTTTACGGAATCGAATTCGAGCGAGTAGAACTCCTGAAACTGATCTTAGCGTGAACGGATAGTTTCTGAGTGTCATGGGATGAAGGTGTGTTGTCAAATGGAGGTTTGAAACTCTTAATTCGACTCACTGTTTCCGTGCAAACCGCCAGGGCAGAATTATTCCCGCCAAGGCGGGGCCGCCATAGCGGGACAGTCGCGACTTAAGTCATAAACCCCAAAAACATTATTTTTTGCAAGTTTTGTTCTTGAGAGCTAGGAGACGACCCCAGGTGATTTCTTGACAGTTTCCCATGACTTTTGGTGCTAAAGGTAAGGTTTTCACTCTCCAAATCCATTTTTTGATCCGTAGAAAGTAGAATCTTGATTATATATTGTTGGGGGAGGGTTTTGAACTGTTTTGGATGGTGGGGAAAGCCCTAACTGCACCTTAGGATCATAATTTGGGTCTTATGTTTGTCATAATATGGGTAAATTAGACCTTAATTATTGATCCCTGCATTGAATTATTTGTTTGTAGACCTAACGCAAGAGGAAAGAATCCGGAAATGGAAGAATCAAGTTTCTTAGGAAGGTCAAAGCTTTGTTCGAGGTAGGTGATGGTTGTGATTTCATGTTTGTGTGATGTATGTTAGTAATTTCTTCATTATATTGCATAGATGTATGTGAATGTTGCACTATTGATCACACTAATCGTAAATGAGTATGAATGAATTATTGTATGCCATGAATAAACACTTGATTGTATGATTATGAGAATGTACGTTGTGATTGTGATTGTGGCATGTTGAATGGAACGCGTGTCACGTTCCGACACACTAACTGGGATCAGATTTCACGTAATGACATACATATTGGAACGGGTGTCACGATCCTACACATTAACTTAGCACGAGTGTCACGATCCGGCACACTAATAGTTTGGGTATGGTTTCCATGAGAAGACCATTGACTTGTAATATATATGTATTATTGAGAATGTGGAATTGTACATTGATCCTAAAATGATGATTGATATTATATATGTACGGTATATTCCTGTTTTATTATAATGTGATTACTTGTATACGTTTCACTTACTGGAATAGTCACATGATCCTACCAGTACACTGTGGTTGTGTATTGATATTGCACTTACTCTTTCTTTGTTGAGTACAGTGCATCTTCAGGCGGCTACTGATAGACCTCATTTAGGAGATCAGTGATCGAGGTCGAATTCAAGGGTGAGCTAGTTCTTCCAGGCTGCCATGAGTTCTTATTATGTTTAGTCCATTTCTATTCGGACTTAGACTAGTACTTTAGATATTCTTATGTTTAGTTTTGGGTTGCACCCATTTTCTTAGAATTTTCATTAGTAGATGTTTTGGTACATTGACTTTAAGGTTCTAAGCATTATTTCCAAATTTGTTTGTTAGACTTTCGGAGTTTATGGAAACTCCCTATTTTTCCTTTGGACATTTAAACCTACTTTCGTATCTTTAAATGCTTTAGTTTTCGTTAATTTGGTTAGTTGGGTTGTAGAAACAGTTTTCTCATCGGAGAGTTAGTATGGGTGACAATCACGATGGTCTGGGTCGTGACAAAGTTGGTATCAGATCCCTAGGTTTGTTGATCTCAATGTTCCAAAACTAGTCTAGTAAAGTCTTGAGGAATGGTCCAGAGACGTCTGTACTTTTCTTCGAGAGGCTATAGGACTTTAGGAAAATTTTTTGTTTTCTCTTGTCTCTTTTTGTGCTATAACTTGATTCCAATTGGTATCTGGCGATCCAAATTGGTACGTAACTTCCTTCACTCTTCTGTCCGCAGATGGTTAACACTAGGTTCAACGGTGCCAAGCCCGCAACTCCTGTCAACGAGCCAGTTGAGGAATCTAGAACAAGAGGTCGCGGTCGAGGAATGGGTAGAAGGCGAGCAAGGGGCAGGGGTAGAGGAAGGGTAGAACCTGCTAGGGGTGGAGGTCTGGTTGAGATTGCTTCCAGAAATGAGAATCCTTCCGCGCATCATGAAGAGATAAAAAAGAACATTAAGGTTGAGAGTGATGAGGATGTTAGACAAGAGAAAGAGGTGCAGGATGAGACTATAGGTATTCCTCCCATAGACCTAGTGTTAGCTCAACATAATATGTCTTTTTTGAAGGGATTGGTTGGTCTTGGAGTCCTTCCCACAGTTC
>JAJOOH010008701.1:0-23988 GCA_029582605.1 Solanum gracilifrons | reverse complement strand
ACTCACTAACTAATATCAATTACAAGGTATACATGAACGTGGAACCAAGGGAGAACGTGGGCAGATTCAATTAAGGACGGATACATATTCCAAGTAAGTACATATAAAATGTACAATAGAGCAAGTAGGGATCTTGTGAGGTAACATTATAGTCTAACACAATGGGAGTAATAACCAATAAAGGGAACATATGAACATGTGAAAAGATGACATATATGATGGAATAGACAATTGTTTTTGTAGGAGTATTAATTGAAGAGGTTCTTTGTTCTCCCACTGCATTCACATAAATTAAATCGACATAAGCTAGGCCATGTCTGACCTGTAACCGATGTGTCATTTACACTGTTGTATTATTACTTCACTACAACTGAAGAAACATGGACTTATAGTCAAAAAAAATTCCTGGAGAGTGTTGCTTGTACTTATTCTCAGCAAAGGTATATTGTTTTTACGCGGATAGCCGCTGAAAGTTAATAAGCTCCTCCCTGAATGAATGGAAATTTGGTTTCCAAAATTAAAAAAAAGGGTTAAAGAGTGATCTGAATAGGGTTTGTAACGTTTGAAAGGAACAGAAGGATGTCATCGACAAATTCTCCATGCGCAGCTTGCAAATTCCTACGCAGAAAATGCACCCAAGAGTGTGTCTTCGCGCCCTATTTTCCACCAGATCAGCCATTGTAATTTTCCAATGTCCATAAAGTGTTCGGTGCCAGCAACGTGGCGAAACTACTCAACGAACTCAATGCTGCTCAATGAGAAGATGCAGTGAATTCCCTTCCCTATGAGGCTGAGTATCGGTTTTGAGATCCGGTCTATGGGTGTGTTGGCCTTATTTGATTACTTCAATAGAAGCTCAGGCAAGTTCAGGATGATATGTTGAACGCTAAAAAAGAATTGTCTACCTACATTGGTCCATCAGCAATGATACCCATTATTAAACTTCAACCTCTGGGGTTTTTTCAACTGCAACAACATATGAATGTGCCCTCTTCTAGTACTATGATGCCTTTCAATATGAACCCAATGTCAGGAATGTCAACAGTGGTCCCACATGGTGGTCAATTGCTAATTCGTGACCCATAGCAGCAACAACAACTACTACAGCAGCCAATTCAAGTTCACCAACTTATAACAACAATGGATGCAAAGGAACAAAGGGACCAACAAGAGATGCTAAAATTTTATGAGCAGCAAGAACAACAAGCTTCTCAACAAGAAGGTGTTGTAAGATTTAACGGTGGGTTTGACTCTACGGGTTCGGTAACAGCTAATGGATTTCATCAGATGAGTTCATCCGTACCACCTTCATTGGTTTTGGCTGGTACCTATGAAAATCCTTATAATCTGGTTACGCCTCATCAGCAGTCCCAACCGGAGCATTCTCTTTCTTATCAACAACAGGTTCATCTTTAGTCTCAACAACAACTGCAACCCCCACAGCCACCAGAGACCTTGAGGCAGCAACAGAAAGCCAACAGTTAATAGGAGGGTAGGGGTTCCGATGGTCTTTCAGGTTGATGTCTTCAGTTCCATGCCTATTATTTTCTACATTTTTTATCTTGCAACTTGATAGGGGTATAGAAGCGTATAAAGAGACATCGGACATATGAAGAGAGATTATGATATGTACAAAGAGATAGTCAGAGAGTGGATTAAATATTTTCAACATGAACATTAATTAAACTTTTTAGGTATAAGGTCTTTCTTAGATTTTTTTCCTTCTCCAAATTTATTTTCTATTGAGCAAGACCCTGTTGGAGTTTTGATGGTACATTTTCTCAAAATGTAGGAGAAGCACTAATTTCATATAAAAACGGAGTTGTCTTTCTTTAAAAAAATAAAAAAGGTTACGTGCATGCTAATACTTGGTAGAGTAGGTAAGCACCTACATTTAGTAATAAAATCATATTAGAGTACTCACTTTAATTCTCTAGGGAGTAGGAACTGCAACTATGGATCAGTCACTACCAAGGGCACTTAGAAAGCTTACTTTGTAATACAAGTGTTGGATTCATGCCAAAGAAATAGGAAATCAAATAGCCTTACATACCTTGCTATACAGTTCAAAAAGTATTACTTAAGCTCCTTCTTTTCAGATCACTAATCTACAATAAAATAAGTTGTAAGACTAGTATTAGTAGCGAATCAATCAATTTGAGCTACTTGATCTCACCAAAATAGTAACCAAGTAGTAAGCATGTAATTTATCTAGACAATGTTTTCTTTCCTTCCCTTTCCCTTTAATCACATTTATATATTGTACAACCTTCGTATCAGGTCCTCCCCAAAACTCCATACAACATTTAAGTCCTTTAACGTCTCCATAACTTCCCTGCACATCCAGTCACATCTCTTATTATACATACATAAAACAATCCTTAAACATAATAATGTAACAGGAGCAATATGAATCATGGTTTCTGATCACTAGCACTTGAAGAGCTAATATTACTTTTGAAGTGCTCAAACAAGCTCATAACTGAATTTGAAGGGACTCCTCTCCATGGCTGTCCCAACATGCACTAACCACCAGAACATCCTCCCCAATAATACACCATGTAGAAGGAACATTTATAACTCACTTATACATACCAAATGTCCTAATTAACTCAAGAAGAAGAGAAAGAAAATTGCAGTAGCTTACCTTGTTGGACAGAACTACCACTTGCGAAGACTTGGATTTTTCAAGGTAAAGGTTGTGCTCCTTAACTTGTCTTAACTTATAACTTCCAATAGCTTGAACTCCCTAATATTCAAGAACCCTAATGGTATTTAATGGCTGCTGTATGAATCTAACAGAGAGGAGAGAAAGCTCTAGAAATCAGATTTTTTTGTCAAAGTAAAAATGGTTGGATAAAGCTGATATCAATCCCTTTAAAAGGGACCTGTTTTGGCCGACTTTGTCACTCATTTTGGGCCATAAATTATCAAGTACGGGATCCACCTACTTGGACTTTTCACATTGACCTTTTTGGACTTAAGCATATTGGGCCTTTTTGGACTTAAGCATATTGGGTCTTTGCTGTCCATTTTCCCCTTATTTTTCTATTGAACTTGGGCCAGATTAATGCAAGTAGATGGTAGTGTACTTGGCCCAATAACATGGTCAAAAAAGTATTAGTAGGGGATGCACATACTTCGTCCCTTGGGCTGGTCAACAAGTCAAAGTAGGTGATGCACCTACTTGTCACCTACTATCTTAAGTGTAGTCAAGCAAGCACCTCAATATTTTATTCCATTTCTATATTTTAATATCTTTAAATTAACTTAAAACTTATATACACTATGTCACTTTAAACTTTAGACTCAAATACCACCTTATGATCTCAAGTTTAAATACTTCCATCGATTTCAACTTAATCGGGTCACATTAAAATCTACGGACAGTTCACTTTAAACCTATTCTATTGTCACTAGCTGCATAGGAAACCAAGTCCATAACTATACCACAAGGAAATTTATAAGCGTGATATAAATAGAACAAATATACGTAGAATACGGGGTGTTACACAAAGCATGGACGATATCAAGCAAAAAAGGAACAAGGCGGCTGAATGAACAAAGAAATGAAGGCCTGAGGATTGCCTAATGCATTAGGCGAGCCGCCGAATGGCCTTAATCTTACCTAATGTTCCATTGTGCTGAGCCTTGATAGAAAAGATCAAGTTGGCGATCAAAGGGAGTAGTCGGTGTGTCGCCGAACAGTTCTGCGAAGAAACACCATATCGCCAAATGATTCAAAACGTGAAGATGCTGAAGGCAAAAGATGAAAGATGATGAACCAGACCAAAGGGTGGATCGCCGAGTGTATCGGCGATCCCGAGTAACTGCGTCGAGTGGTCCTTCGCAACACAAAATTTTTGAAAACTATAAATACCCATTTAAATTTGTAACTTAGTATTGAATTATTATCAAGTTGTAGCGAATCATTACTGATTTTTAGAATATTTCAGTTTGAGTTCTTAGAGTTTTTGAGAGACATTGTTATTGAGATTGGAAGGTTTTGAAGGTTTTCATCTCCAAAAAATTGGAAGTGGGAATCAAAGAATCTTCATCTTAGACGTGTTTAAAGACATTATTTATTGCACCCATTTTATGGAAACACTTTTAGGTATCGATTTCTATCCCTTTTTCATGTCTATCTAAAACCCCAATTCTTGGGGTGTGATTATGTGAATATGTGTTAAATTTACTACTGGGTATTGCTCATTGTTAGTCTATTTGCTGTTTAAATGTGATTTCGTTTAGTTGTTGTGTTTGAACTTAATGGGATTGTAGTTGCAAATACGATTTGACCTTCGTGTTTTTGTCTAGCTCAAGAGAATGGTTTTAAAACCAAAACTACTAAATCGATAGGCTGTGGTATTGGGTCATCGTGGGTTCAACTCGAGAGAGTGAACCCTAGACCTTCTCCTACACATTCAGCTCGAGAGAATGAATGGGCTAAGGCGAAGGTTGTGCTTAATTGCTGCAACTCGGTGTTCGAGAGAAACCGAGTTGATTCGGGGTAAGTTGTTCGAGAGAAAATTTACCCCCACTAAAGTCTAGCCTAGTTTCAAATGTTCAGCAATTTACTATCAATAGCATTTACCCGGTTGTTTATTTTAGCCCATATTCCTATCACATCCCAAGAATCCCGTCTCCCTAATCCGCATCTTTATATTCTTGCTACTTTAGTGGATAATTGCTTACAAAACCCCCTTTGATAATTGACACTTCAGTCACCCTTTGATTTATCATGATTTTACTCGTTAATATCTATAGTTATAATTAACTTGAACATATTTTTTCTTTTCTATTGATCCTCAGTTACAAACCGTTCCTTGTGGGAACGATCCCAACCCATTTGGTTGGGTTATATTACTATACGCTATCGTTGGCACTTGAACTAGAAGTAGTGTCCTGGTACGTGAACTCAACCATCATCCACCTTAAACACCAAACTCTAACATCGATTACCTCAATAATGAAAAACTTATCCAGCATATCAAGGACCTTCAATCCCAGCTTCCTATGGTGATCATGCACATGGTGGTCGGTTCCCCAACTAGGGACCGCAGGTACATATTGGGGACGATCAAACTAACACATTAATCTATCAGGTGCATACACCTCAACAATTCTAAGCAAAGCATAGACACAAGCTCCATCCATAATGGCTCATCGACCATGCAACATTGAGGCAATGTATGTAAAACTCACTGTACGATGTCCATTGAAATTATTTTTAAACCTACCAATTAGAAAATTTGATGATTTTATCGAGACTATTAACAACTAACATTTATTTTATATATGGTACTTTAGTTTTGATTTTTCAAAATAAATAATAAAATATGATAAACAAACAATACGAAAAATAAGACAATGATCTAACATCAATGGAAAAGAACTTTTTCTGCTTATATAATGTCATTAAATGCAATAGTTATATACTTGTAAAATATTATTTTGAAGATTTGAATAATTTTTTTAAATAAATAAATAATGTAGTTTGGTCTAATTTAAAGATGAAAAATAATGATATGATAAAAAGTTGTGGAAATTATTTGATATACCTAATCCTACGTCATGCGGCCACGATGCATATGTGTCTGGACCTCAAATATGTTCTCTCTTTGTTGGTGATAATTGATGAGCGTGTGACACTTTGACTTTTTACAATTATCCTCAAAGCTCTTGAATGATTTAGGCATTCATTGTTGCTTCAATTGTATTAGGGAGATTTCGATCATGTAACAAACTGCTTCACAATCTGATTGTAAGTGAGTCTCACCATTGCAGTAACTAATAGGACTTGGCTGACTTAAGCAACCCATTGAATGACTCAAAATAATTTGTTGTTAGCATACACCATCTTCTGCCTCCATTTTCTGTAATGTCCATTTGATAAGATCGTTCTTCATGAACCACACATTCTCTTCCATGTTAATCTCTTTGATCATCTCCATTTTTTCTAAAAATATTTTTTCTGAGTGTGATTTGCACCAACCCATAAAAGGTTGTTAAAAGTGACATTTTTATATTTTTTTCCTGAAAATTGGCCTTGAAATGTCTTAAACAAAAGTGATGGTATCCAAATAGAGCCTGCCAATTTGGAGAATTATACATGAATCAAAGTATTTCATAATGTCTATTTAATATCAATGTTACACCTCTACAATCCTTGACAACATACAAGTGCAAATGATCCAAAAACAAATTCCATGTTTCTATGCTCTCCTTGGCAACCACTACAAAGTCCAAATGTAATATTGAGTTGTTACTGTCCGTTGCAATCGCAATCAATAACTTGATATCATATTTTCTATTGACATGTGCTCCGTCCATCACCACACCGCTGTCTTCCATTGAACTATTGTGCCTGAATTGAAGTGTTTCAAGTCTTTCATGAACCTTGACAACTCGGTAAAAGAACCCTTTCAAGTATCATAGACTTTTTCAAAAGCACGCTTGCATTCAAGATAGGCCTTTATCTACTTATTAAAATACCATATGCTTTAAGAACAATTGTTTGGTAGTGTTTCATGGGAAGACTTACATGTAAAAACAATATTAATTATCAAATAAATAAATACATATTTCCCTATTAGAGTAAAATGATCTAGGTATAAAATCGTAGCTTGGTTTTTTTTTTATACTAGTTTTTCGACACGTGCGTTGCACGTGATTACCAATTCTGAAAATATATATTTAAGTAAATGATATTTTTTATTGAAAGAAAGATTTGAATAATAAGCTTTGCACAAAATAAAATTAAGATTTTTTTGTGAATGTTTAGTGGGGATCGTCATATATATTTCTTATTCACGCGAACCTATTATGATGGTTAACGAAAAAAATTATTTGTTAAAAGCAATAATGTATATATGTATTTCAATTTGATGAGGTTCAATCATATAATTAGTCTTATGTCACTAATATTACCTAATAGACGATATTTGTTGTGTATTTTTCTTGTCATCTAACCAGATGTCCTTTGCACGTGTATTCCATGTTAAACTGTTTAGATGTCATATGAACATTTTAAGAGAACAACTACATTTTACTTTAGAACTTTTTTTGTATATTAATTTTATTTTATAAGTTATAACATGATAGATGATGTTCTTATTGTTGGCTCTCATATTTGAGTTCTCGATTGACTATGTACATAAATCAAAAATAGTTATCTAACTGTCCATAGTTAAGTGACAAAGGTTTCCTTTTTTTGCCGAAAAAACAAAAAATTAAAATTAAAGAATATATTCTATCTGTGAAACCATATATATAATCACTTGTTTATCTTACACCCAACAAAGATATAGTTCATATACTTGTAAACTATTTTCAATTTATTCAACCAAGCATGATTCGTCCATAAAAAAATAACAATAACGCGTAATCACATATATAGGGGGTGGTATAATAGTATGAAAAAATATTGGTCAAAATTTAATATATGGAAAGATGAAAGATAGAAATACTTAATGTAATAACTATGAAAATTCATAATATTATAACTAAAGAATGTAAAAGAGTGTGAATAACGTTTGCAATAGTTTGTACTAATTTATAATGTTAATAAATAAAGAATTAATGTGCAATAGCTGAATTTCTAATAAATTTTATACTTACATAAATAGATAGGACTTTTAATTAATGTTACTATTTTTTTTTTAGTTATTAGATTTTAATTTAGTGTAGGGACAAAATGATAATGTTTATTCCACATTACTGAATATAAAGTTTATTTTGTAAATGATAAATTTTAAATGATTCATATATATATATATATATATATTCACATTTTTCACATTTTTTGTTGATTTTTTTTAAAAAAAAAACTTGGTACATTTTAAAATAATATATATTTTGAAGTTAGAAGATCTTTTTAACTTGATAATACATTCGTGACATATATGATACTTTAATTTAAACACAAATACCTATATAGATCACGAATGTAGTTGATCTAAATAATGTGATAATACATTCATGAAATATATAATATTAGATATTTGCATTGATGAAAATATTTATCTCATATAAATTAGATATTAAATAAATAAAGAAAAGTTAAACTAATTATAACTTTAACTGGCCTTATTACAAATCATATGAACTTTTCTTCGTCTAAAATTCTGAAATATTAATAAATAGTAAATAAGTAAAACAAAATGGAAATGTTTATATAGTAATAACTATTTTGAAGCAAACTTCCTGACAATCAAAATAACATAAATAGAATTGATATATAAAGTCATTATTTTGTCTTGAGAATAAAAAAAACAAATCGCCACAATTCTCTAACTCTTGAGAAGTTTAATATTTTTGGAAAAAGATATTCGGAAGCATATATTTACATCACAAGAGAAATTGTTAACAAAAACAAATAAATTTAGACTAAATCATGTTAACTTCATTTATTTGAACATAACATACTAATGTATATATTAGGAAACAAATAATTATTACTATATCATCAAAATTATTTTCCTCAAGTACTCCAGGTTATAGAATATGTCATGCCCCGAGCCTACACCCTGAATGTAATTGGCACTCGAAAACAATTACTAGTTTCCAAGCGAATCCTTGGCCTGGCATACTACTCAACGGAAGAAATTTCTCAAGAAAATGGAAACTCATGATGCAAAAATAACTTATAAAACTTAACTGAAACTCAACTCCAATAATCGACTGAAAATAATTTAACAAGTATTAATTAAATGCCTCACGAACTCAAAACATTACAACAACAAAGGAAATAATGATAGACTCCTCGACTTTTAAACTATCTATGAAGGCTCTACTATTATAGAAGAATTATCGGGACAAGACCCACGACATCCTAACAAACTGAAAGTAAAAGTGGAACCCTACAGAAGTAGAACGGCTCACCAAAGCTAATTGGAACTGCAAGTGGCATCAACAAAGCATCTATCGATGACATTTAATACCTATATCTGCATCATAAATGATGCAGGCCAAATGGCGTCAGTAAATGCAATGTACGAGCATGTTATGTTGACCTATGTTTATATGATGCTTATGTTGGAGACCATGATGTGACTATGATGATTATGCTATGAATATGTTATTATTTATTATGCTTATGTCTTATGTTGACTAACCATTTTGAGATGCTCTTATGATGTTGTGCTAGCTTTCATACTTGGTACATTTTGTACTAACACATATTGCCTACATTCTAATCAAATGTAGGGTTGAGGAGATTGAGTTGCTTTGAAGGCTAGGTTTCCAAGGATCAAGAAGAGTTGAAGAATTGGTGAGTCCTCATAGATTCGAGGACAAACCCATGTTTCCCTTTATGTCATTTCTTTATGTTTTTAGACTTTGTATGGGTTGCGTCCCAAAGGCTTTTATTCATGAGTTTAAATAGATGGTTTGAGATTAAGATTTAGTAAAGACTTCCGTTTGTTTATGAAAATGTTTTTGATTGTATGGTCATAAAGAAGTTTTAAATTTTCCATACTTTTATATTACATATGTTATGATGCTAAGGGCTTGTATTAGACCCCTTCAGGGTCTAGTAAGCCGTGTTACGTCTAGGGGGTACCCCTAGGTCGTGACAACTTTTTGCGAAGTTTAGCAAGTGTGAGTTTTGGCTAAGGTTCGTAGCTTTTCTCGATCATATTATTTCAAGTAAAGGTATTGAGGTGGATCCTAAGAAGACGGATGTTGTGAAGAGTTGGCCCAAACTTCTAACCCCTTCGAATAGTAGAAGTTACTTGGGTTTAGCCGGTAACTATAGAAGGTTTTCCGAAGGATTCTTTTCAATTTCCTCTCATTTAAGGGATTTGACACAAAAGAATGGTAAGTTCATATGGTCTGAATCGTGTGAGAAAAGTTTCCAAGAATTGAACGATAGACTCACTTTTGCTCCGGTGTTAACTTTATCGTAAATGATCGAAGGTTTTGTTGTTTATTGTGACGCCTAAAGAATTGGGTTAGGATGTGTGCTTGTGCAAAATGGTAAACTTATCTCCTATGCCTCAAGGAAACTTATGATTCATGAGAAGAATTATCGTATCCATGTCCTTGAACTAGTAGCGATTGATTTTGCTATAAAGATTTGGAGGCATTTTTGTATGGTGTTCATGTAGATGTGTTTAGTGACCACTAGAGTTCGCAATATGTGTTTAATCAGAAAGATCTAAATCTTCATAAAAGTAGGAGGCTTGAGTTATTGAAAGATTACAATATGGTTAGTGTTGCTCATACTGAAGAAGAAAAGAGAGAGTTAGTTCAAGATGTTCATAGATTGGCCCGATTTTCTTTTCAGTTAGTGGACTCCACCAAGGGTGGTGTTATGGTTCACAACAGCTCCGAATCATCTTTTGTGGAAGATGTGATAGCCAAGCATGGTCTTTATCCTATTTTTTTTTAGTTGAAAGAAGCGGTGCTTAAGAAATTCGTAGATGCTTTCTCCCAAAGGGGAGATTTGGTACTTAGATATCAAGGTCGTTTATGTGTTCCATATGTTGATGAATGATGAGTTCGAGATTTGGACTCATTTAGGGCATTATTTGTATAGATTTAGTGTCCTCAAATGCTTATTTTGTTCCAATAACTGATGTAAAATCCTTGATTTCCAAGTATATGGATTGAGGAGCAAAGCAAGGACACTAATTTGCAACAAGGAACAAAGTGAGCTGAAAGATTGAAGAAAAGCAAGTCTGGTGATCACCAAGTCCACTTGGCGAGTTGCCAAATGGCTACTTGACTGCCTAAAGTTCCAGTGTGCCAAGCCCTAAAGGTAAGAACCAACTTGGCGAGAGAATGGAGAAGACTGGGGATCGCCAAGTGGTTTCGTGATGAAGTGTTTGATTGCCCAAAGTTATCGGCCATGAGGACGATGAAGGCCAAGGTAGAAGGGCGATGGAATTGACCAAAAGGCGGATCGTCAAGTGGTTCGGCGAGCCCGACTTACTGCGCCGAGTGGCTCTTCACAATATAATTTTAGCGACTATAAATACATTTTTGAACATTTAGTTCATGAATAATTTATTTTTAGAACAGATTTTTAATTAAGTTTTTAATATGGAGACAAGTTTTCTATAGTTTTCCTTAGCTTTGAAGAATTGAAGTTTTTCACTTTTGAGAAATTGGAAGTGGGTCTTTGAGATTCTTCAAATTGTAACATTGTAAGAACGAAATTAATCTTACCTAGTTGATGGAAACTCAATTTGGTAATGATTTTTATCTTTTTATGTTGTCTAGCTAAAACCCCAATTCTTGGGGTGTGATTATGTGATTATGGGCTAATTTAGTTTATGGGTATTGCTAATTATTAGCTTAAATGTTGTTTAGAAGTGAGTTCAATAAGTAATTGTGGTTTAATTTAAGAATTGGAGTTGCAAATGCAGTTCTACCCTTCTGTTTTGTGGCTTGCTCGAGAGAGAGGTTTTAAAACTAAGCTTATTTATTGATGGTAAGTGGGTATTGGGTTGACATGGGTTCAGCTCGCGATAATGAATCCTAAACTCAATCCGGCACATTCAGCTCGAGATAGTGAATGGACTAAGGTATGGGCTGGTCTTATTTTGCTTGCTTATTGATGTTCGAGAGAAATCAAATTGATTCGGGGTAAATTGTTCGAGAGAAAATTTATCCCCTCTATGGTTTAGCTTACTCACTAATATACAACTATTTCCTAACAGTTGTAGTTATTCATTTGTCTATATTAGCCTATAATCGAATTCCATCCCAAGAACCCATCTAATTATTATTATTTTCGTATTGTTTGGTACTGTTTGTAGTTAATAATTAAAACCAAAACCCCCTTATTTTACATTCGTGTCACCCCTTGATTTGAATAATGTCTTTATTCGATAATTTATAATCATATGACTAATTTGACCATGTTCACACTTTACTATTGAATCTCAAACACGTACCACTCCCTGTGGGATTTGACCCCAACTCATTTAGTTGAGTTTTACACTGACTAGCGATTGTTGACACTTAGAATTGGATGAAGTGTCCTTGAAACGTTAATCAACAGTGCGCCGCTGCCGGGTAATGGTGTTGTTTGAGATTTATTTTTGGTAAAGTTGAATTTTGTTCTTTTTAGTCATAGTTGAATCTACTTACTTTTAGTTTTGGTTTGTGTGTTGCTTTTTGAAACAGATGAAATGAGTGTGAACGGAAGCAATGGTAGCAAAGTGGGCCACCAAGATGACATCGACAACCTCAACGATGTCAATGAGCCGAAAGTTAATGACCCTCATCTAATGGGTGGAATTGGTGCCATTTGCTTGCCTCTGGCTGAAGGGAACGATGTGTTCCACATTACAAGCACCATGCTGCAGCTCTTGCAATTGAAAGGGTTTTTTGGTGGGTTGGCTCCTATGAGCATAAAAGAAACTTTGTTGATGTTTGTAGGCCGTTCTCCTTCAAGAACACATCCCAAGAGTCGGTCCGGTTGAGGTTGTTCCCATTTTCTTTAATGGGAGAAGTTGTCACAACCCAAGCCTAGCCCCTAGATATGACACGGCATACTTGACCCCGAAGGGGTCTCATACAAGCCTTATAGCATTTCATTGCATTCGACATAGAAATAGTGCACCCATCTGTATTGCATTTGAAACTTCCCAGATCTGGATGCTTCCAAATAACCACTGTAGTGCTAATCAGTGGAGTATATTCTTCCAGTATTTTGACAATCATAGGCCAAGAGTCAGGTATCTCTTTCAACCAGGGGTACTTGAATTTAGCAAGAAGGTCTAACTGTGTATTGATGGCTAGAATCATTGCATGTTTTGACATTGTACCCCATGTCTAATCACATTCCTTCTTCTCCAAATTTTCCACATTATAAAACAAGGAACTGCATTGAAAAGAGGTCTCAATTTGTTACTACACTCTGCATCCCACCATATATCAATTACCTGTTTTAGTTGTATTAATGGTCTCTGTATTCCAGAAGCCTCTGCAAAAATTTTCCATACACTAGCGGCATTAGAACATTGTATAAATAGGTGATCAAAGGTTTCAACCACCTTATCGTCACAGCAGCAACATTCTACTTCCTCAGAAATGTTCATCCTCACTAGAACTTCCCCAATAGGGATCCTCATATACCACAATCTCCACATAAGAAATGAAACTTTGACAGGAATTCCCTTCTCCCATATCTTCATTATATTCATTTGTTTCTCTTGCCTTTGTCTAATCAGCTCCCAAGTACTCCCTATTGAGAATTTTCCATTTCCAGTAGGCATCCACCAAGCCTTATCCTTGTCATCTGATTTCTGACCTTTTCCTAAAATCTGAATAATATGAGCATTCACTTCTTCTGTGATATTGTCCTGCAGCTAGTTATTGTTCCATCCATCCTCATCTAGTAATTCATATACTTCTTCCACAGTCCCTTGATTGTGAAACATGTGAAAATGCAGTGCACCCAGCTGGGTCCAATTATCAAACCAAACATTTGCATGCCCTGCTTTTGTTTCCCACCATATCTCTTGATCATAAAAATCTCTAGCTTGTAGCATCAGTTTCCAGATTTGTGAACCCCCACTACACTCTACCATTTGAGGTCTATGAGTCTTGCAATATTTGTTCCACAAAAAGTTGGACCACAATGTATTGTTGGTCCTGAAGTTCCACCACAACATAGCAAACAGAGCTTTAGAAATATCAAATAAGGATATGATATCTAGTCCACCCTCCTCTCTAGGTAAGTAGATGTGATTCCATGCTATCCAATGTTTGGCTCTACCTTCTTCCTTAAAGTTCCACAAGAATTTGGCAAACATCCTATGAATGTCATCAAGGACACATTTCGGTGGATTAAGGGCTGATAATAAGTATATGGGAATACTTTGTAGAACACTCTTAATTAGAACAATCTTCCCTCCAAATGATAATAATTTCCGTTTCCACACCTAAAGCTTGGTCTGAATCTTCTTGATCAATTATGAGAAGTGTACTTTTTCATTTTTAGCATGCCCAATAGGGCACCCTAGATACATCAAGGGAAAATTCCCCCTCAAAAGACCTGTCTCATTCTGCACTTCCTGAACAACAACTTGAGAAGCCTTATTAGACATGTAAAAGAAACTCTTACCTTTATTTATGAGTTGACCAGACTGTGCTTCATACAGGGTAAGAGTCTCCATTAATAATTGAAGAGACCTTTTGTCTGTATTAACAAAGATGATTGTATCATCTGCATAAGCCAGATGATTGATTTGTTCACTCCACCTGGGCAAACCATAACCTTTAAACTCATTGTTTAAAAACAAATGGTTAAGAGCCCTAGATAACACCTCAGTAGTCAAAACAAACAATGTTGGGGATAAATGATCCCCTTGTTTTTACTCCTCTAGTAGAATGAAAAAAGCCATGGGCTTGTCCATTAATAAGGACAAAGTACCAATTAGCCACTAATCTCCAGAGCATATCCAACAAATTCATATCAAAACCCATTTTTTCTAACACCTTCATCAAAAATCTCCAGTCCACTCTGTCATAGGCTTTGTCCATATCTAATTTGATGACTACATTAGCAGGTTTGCCTCTTTTTCTAATATCAGAAATAATTTCATGGGCCAATAATACATTTTCAGTAAGGCTTCTTCCTTTGACAAATCCAAATTGATGAGGGGAAATCAATCTGGGTAAAAGACTTTCCAATCTGTTATGTAGTAATCTAGAAATAACTTTATTAAGAAAATTACTCAAGCTAATTGGTCTAAGCTCAGAAAAATATTGAATGATATCTTTCTTGGGCAATAATACCAGATTTGTATGAGTAATAGACTAGGTAATGTAGCTCCTTGAAAAAAGGCATATACCATCTTAACCACATCTGCTCCAACTATACTCCAACACTTCTGATAAAAACAACCAGTGAAGCCATCAAGACCACAAGAGCTCTCAACATTAAGGTCAAAGACCACCTTTTTGATCTCATCTTCTACAGGCATTTCACATAATCTAGTATTTTCTTCCAATGAAACCTATGGATTAATGAGCTGCAACAAAGACAAATTGTCAGAAATATTACCCCCTTTAAATTGCTTAGTGAAGAACACTACAGCCTCTGTAGCAATTTCATTGTCCCCTTCAGCCCAATCACCATTAGACTTCATAATTCTCCTCAAAGCAAGTCTCTTCCTTCTTCCTTTCACTAAAAAGTGAAAACATTTTGTGTTTCTATCCCCTTCTTCAAACCATTGAGCACTAGCCTTTTGTCTCCAATATTCTTCTTCATAATGAAGGTACTTTTTGAATTCAGCATGGGCCTTATGTAAAATAGCTCTATTTTCAGAGGAAGGTGTTTCTTCAAACAAGTCTTCCTTTACTCTCACAATCTTTTCCCTGATAGCAATTTGTTTGAAATATCCCCTATTTGCTTTTTACTCCATTTAGTTATAGTCTGCTTCCCTTTTCAGTTTGATCTTCAATTGAATAAACACATCTTCAATATCATCTGCAACCCAGTTTTGCTGCACTACTTCCAAGAAGTCCTCCCTTTCAGTCCAGAAGTTTAAGAACTTGAAAGACTTGACAACATGAGTATTACAAGTCTCACAAGAGAGAAGTAGTGGAGAGTGATCAGACCTTGTCCTAGCCAAATGTTGGATGTCAATCTTATCATAGATATCAAGTAGTTTTTTATTCACTACAATTCTATCTAGTCTTTTAAAAATACACCCTTCATCCACTCTACCATTCTACAAAGTTAAAGGGTTCCCTGAAAAATTCACATCTTCCAACTCACATGAATTAATAAAAAAGGCAAAATCCTCATATTCTTGGGGGTATACAGGGAGGTCCCCAATCTTTTCTTTAGCAATTAATATAGCATTGAAATCCCCACCAACCATCCATGGAAAGGAGTAGTTGTTAGAGATGAAATAAAGATCATTCCAGAGTCTTAATCTTTCATTAGCAGAACATTTAGCATAAACAATTGAGTCTAGCACTTGATTCCCATCCTCCAGAGTAAGTAATAAAGACAGTTTTTCCTCATAGTCTGAAATTACTCCCACTTGAATATTATCTTTAACAAAGATCCAAATCTGCCCATTTGCATTGTAGTTGACATATTGCATCCCTAATCTCCTTTTGTATCTCTGAATCTGACTAACATCTTGAAATGATTCCATTAAAGCAATCAACATGAATTTATGATGCTGTGTAACATTTGAACCCTATGAAATGCCTGTTGTGTTCTCACATACCTAATGTTCCTGTAAAGAGCTTTGTGTATCATTTATAACGATCCTTCCCTACTCTCTTTGCTTGTAACCTTGTTTCCACCTTATAGCTATTGATATCTCCTTTTAATTTACTCTTTTTCCCTTTAGTCAGTGTCTTCGGAGATACACATGCTTCTGTACAAACTCTTTGCAAATTACTTTCTATGTGTTCTTCTCTTATGTCTTCTGTAATCAACACCTTTTCAGGTGTGGCTGTTAATTGTGTATTAGCAAGCTCATTGCCTTGACCATGATGAGAGACTATAGCATGTAGAGATTCCATGGGAGGGGATTTTTGTCCACCAGGAGTACCAGGTATAGCCATTTCATTTTGTGTGGTCTTTCATTCTAATATTAATCTTTGAATCTGTTCCTCAACAGGTGGAACACTTCCTTCTACTATCTGAAGGGGTACCTGCTGATCTATATTGTTCATTATCAAGTTGTCTCCTATTTGTTGATCTACTTGTTCTTCAAAAAGCACCATAGGTAGATTTCTTTCAGCTATGTCAGCTTATTTATTGTTGTTCTACTAAACGTCTCCTCCTTTTGCAGAAACTGCATCATTGTGAGCCACATTAATATCCAAGTTGTTGTTGTTAACCCCTTCCATGCCTTCTTCCTCTAATTCATGTAATGAACTACTACATTATCGAACTCCTTCCATGTCTGATTTACAAGAAAATGACTTTAAAACCCAATCTCTTGTGGACACATGCTGCTGTGTACTCCCTCTATTATGAGTTGCATGTATCTCTGTTTCCAAAACTTGTGCATTATCAATTTTTGTGGTGTTATCAAGAGATGTTACAGCCTCCAAACTTGGAGCATGTATATTGTTTGTTTTTTCCATATTGCTTTGTTGTTCCTTCTTTATAGTTGAATTTTCTTCAGATAACGCCCCAAAAGTATTTGTAGTAGTAATTTTTTGACCAGCATTTCCTACTTTGTTCGACTCATTGATATTGACATGCTTACCATTGTGTTTGTTGGTAGGGTACCATCTTTTAAATTACATGCCAACCCTTATCAATGGACCTTCATTGTTTTCCTTAGCCTCTCCATGCTCAACATTCTTCTCTTTGTCATCTTCATACTCCACTCTCCTTAATTCTGGATGTAACATCCTACATTCTTCCTCATCATGTCCTTGTAACTTACAGGCCATACAATATTTGGGAAGCATATCGTATTGGATTTTTACTCTTTCAACCCTTGACACTTTTGTAACCTCATTTATCACCTCTATCTCTACGAACTTTGGAAAATTAGACAATAGATCAACTTGAACCTTGACCCTAGCACAACTAGGTCTAGTCATGTTGATAGTCGCCATGTCTAGTTGAATTGGTTTTCCAACAGCTGAGGATAAAGAGAGGAGGGATTCCTTAACAAAATAAGTAGGTTTTAAATCCGGAAAAGAAATCCATGCCATAGCTTGCGTAGTTTCCTCCTCTACTGAGAACTTTGCATCATATATCAATGGTCTCATCACATAGGAATATCCATCCTTTGGTAAAATATAATAACTGGATTTGGACATCATATTGACAAGGTCTTCCTGACGACTAAACCTCATTAAGATATATCTATTTCTCAATAATCCAATCCTACAGTCTCCTTTAATATTACATTGTTTGGGAATCTGTATCCAAAGATCATCTAGTTCAGGCCATCCATACGAAAATTTACCCACCACTGCGTATTGCAAATTTTCTATGATATTAATTCTGTCCACCTCATCTTCAGTCCAAATTACTCGTGGGGTCCCATTGTTGTAACACAATTTTTTTATCAGAATTGGCTTTACTAATGGATCTGTTGGAGGCATGATGTGTTTATCCTCAACCACATTTGCATATTGATCCATCACTGGAGTAACATTCTTCCTGATCTCATTAGGCAAAGGCATGCTAGGGACATAATGGTTATGTGTTGAATTTGAAGGAGTATTAGTATGTAACAATGGAGGAAAATCTGACAAACTATTCTGGTCAGTCAGTAGAAGTGGCAGACCAGTGGCCGGACCGGCCATTGCCGGTCACTACGAAAGCAAACGAGACGCACCGCAGCGTAGGGCTTAGATAGGTGACTATTACTTTGATTCTTCATTCAAACATAAAGGACAATTTTGATCTTTACTCTTCATTATTCCTTATTTTTTAAAACTTTTTGTTTAATGAAGTTTTAAATATGAATTATTAGGTAGGTCGGTGTCACTTTTGTATTTTATTTTCTAATGCTCTTATGTCTTTTTGTAAAGTTGATTTATAGTTTTGTTACTACATTATAGTATTATCTGTTAACTTCATCTTCTCTATCATGTTTTATTTTGATTGGCTATATTTAGTCATCTTACTACTTAATTTTGTTTATATATGTCATCTCTTAATTTAGTGAGTTTGACACTCTTTTCTTTCTTTCTAGAATTTCCGGTGAATTATATTGTCGTGTTGTTATTAGTTGGTTATTTTGTTATGTTAATTAGTATAATTTAGATGTGATATATTGTTGTTGTTAGTTTCATAGGATTTTGTATTTGGAAAATACAAATTAAAATTGTCCACTGAAAAAATCTCTCCGTCGGTTTTCGAGGCCTCCCCATTTTAAAAAACGAAAATTTAGTTTAAGTTTATATATGTTGTTTATTAAAATTGGCTGATAAAGAAATTACCGTCGATTTTCAAGGCATCCCATGTTAGTAAAGCGGATTTTTATTTTTAAGTTATTTAATTCATCTTTTTGTTCATATTTATCTAGTACTAACACTTTTACTAAGTGTCTTTACAGGTACCCGAAATTGCTTCCCATTGAAACTAATCGAACGGAGTTTGAATTATAATTTTTATTCATTATTGGGTATATTTATCACCTAATGTTTGAAGTATATTGTTTATCTCCTCCTCAATTTGAAAAAATGAATTCAGTCGGGACTTACAATTGTGGATTTCGAAGGATGCTTAACACCTTTCCTTCGGAATAACTTGAACCCCTTACCTAGAATCTATTGGTTTAGTAGACATTTTTTAATTGGCTTCCTAGTGTTTCCTATAATTAGGTGGCGACTCCTTTAAAATTCGTTTATTCTTAAAATTCTTCTAAAATTGAATTAATTGTTTATTTTTTGAGTCACCACAACATTGCGCCCTATTTGAATAAAGTAGGGATGTAAACATGCTTCCAATTAGTTCCGTATCTAGAGAAATTTGATTTCTAAGATCTGCAGTAGAAATGATAACGTTAAGGTTTGTACAATCACATAAAACATCCAAATGATGCGAGAGAAATTAGATGGAGCACAAAAGAGGTATTGGCGCTGTAATTTTTCTTTCCTCTACATGTATTTTTTATCCAAGAACAGTAGTGAGTGTAATCTTGAGTACGATGGCCACTTTTTTAGGAAATTGGGATCATGTATTTGACGGAGGATTACAAATTTGTTCTCAGACCCGGCAACATGAGAAGTTTGGACTGGAAGATGGTGGCGATGGCATCATTCCAAAAGCTTACTAGTAAGTAAAACGGAGAAAAATAAATGAAATTGTCAGTAGTCGAGGAAAGCCGTTAGGGGAGTAAACAAAGTTGAGGCGGTGATAAGAAGAAAGTATCTGCTAAAGTACGATGTTATTAGTGACAGGAGAACATGATAAATAAATAATCTAGTTGATAATGATCTAATATGAATTTAATTAGTTATGAGTATGATAGGAATGAATAATTGAAAATAAAAACCTGCATAACAGAGAACATGACTACATACATGCATGATGAAATGATTAAAAACTATGAAACTTTAATCCTATATATACTTAAAGGTATAGAGATAATTGAATTAAGAAGAATCATATGGGAAAAAATATTTTAATAACGGCGAATTAGAAGATATACTAAACCAACAATGGTATGAGATAGATCTACACGAACTATATTCATACCCCGAAATATATGATTTAGAAATAGAAGATTCAGATTGAAATGAATTACGAATATTTACAATATTGGACAGAAGCTATGGAAGATATAAAATTATTAGAACAATTAATGAAGAATAATTTATATATGTACCTAAGAACCCAAGGTATATTATATTTAGAATACATTATAAATAATATTAAAGAAATATCAAGATTAAAACCCTTAGCCAAAGAATATTATAATAAACTCTTTAGCTAAAATTAATATAAGAACAAATGAATTCCGCACCCCCAAAAATGATATTAGAGCTATGGATAAAAAGAAAATTGTTAGAAGAAAATTAAGAACAACGAAACTAACAACTAAGTCAAACAATAACTGGTAGCATAATTATGAGAGGGAAAACTGATATCTCTCTTATTTGAAATAAAAATAAACCATCACCATACTTAGGAATAACATGGCATAATAGATATATACAAGTTGTAAATGATTTATATACCCAACGAACTTTTTTTGTTTTTGGTCGAACGAACACATTTTATTTATATAAGAAACCCCAAGCTCCTTCAATTACAATCTGATCCCTCTACCGTACCAACTTACCAAATGATGAAAATAAAATGACAGATAAAACACTAACTAAAACTTAGCCTATTGCTAGTTTCCCCCGACCACACTCTCCTTCCTATATATCTCTTCTATCCACTGTTTCTATTTACACTTCATTTTCCTATTCACTATCTCTAAAATTCTATATTTGCAACCCTCTTGTACTTCCCTCCTGATGATGGATGGTTGAGGTACTTTTTCCTGCCACAAAGCTTCATTTCTTGCCTTCCATATTCCATATATCACTGCTGCCAATACTGCCCTTATAAATGCTCTTTCTATTTTCCCTTTTGCTCTCCTTGCCAATCTTCCCCATATCCTTTGAAGATCTATTTTTTGCAAATGTATTCCTAACCAGTTTTGTATCTCCTGCAGGCATTTTTGTGAGTAAGTACATTCAAAGAATAGGTGCTCTATTGTCTCTTCATAATCTCCACATAATAAACAACTTGTGCCTTGATCAATTTTCATCATTACCAGTCTTTTCCTTGTCAATAATCTTCCCTGCATTGCAATCCAACTTATGAATCCATGCTTAGGAATGTTAAGGCTGCTCCATACTCCTCTCCACCAGGGCCATTCATTACCTTCCCCACATCTCCATTTATATCCACTCTTAATTGTGTATTTCCCTATTGCTTTTAGCCAGCCATTTCCATGTGCTCCACTTTTGAATTTCTCTTTTATGTTGCAGATTTTTTTCCAATACCATCAAGTGTCATTACCTGCCCTATATTGCCACCATTCTTCTTCCTTTATATAAATGTTATTGACCCATTTTACCCAAAGGTTGTCTGCCTTTTCTGCTATATTCCAAACATATTTTGCAATTGCAGCGTCATTCCACTTCACACAGTCATGAATGCCCAACCCTCCTTATCTTTTAGGCTTACATACTTTATCCCATTCTAACAAAGGTGATCGATTTGTAACCATTTTACCACTCCATATATAGTTTCTGCATATTGCTGTGATATCGTTCAATACCTTGTTTGGTAACAGAAAAAATGGATGCCCAATATGAATGCATGTGCATTAGTACAGAATTAACCAACTGCACTCTCCCTGCATACGAGAGGTGTCTTGATCCCCATGTTCTAACTCTTCCAGTAATTTTCTCCACTAATACCTCATAGTCTCCTGTTGAAAGTCTTTTCGCTGAAACTGGAACTCCCAAGTATCTGAATGGTAGTTTCCCTTTTGTATACCCAGTCACCTCACACAAAGCTTCCAATTCTTGTTTCTCCATGTTTGCTGAGAATATATTTGACTTGGCTGCATTTGTTTTTAATTCTGAAGCATCCGAGAAAGACTTCAATCCTCTCAGCATCATAATTACAGCTTTGGTATTCCCCTTTACTAAAAATTAGCATATCATCCGGAAAGCATAAGTGATTCAGCTTCATTCCTTTGCATTTTGTGTGGAACTTAAACCCTTGTTCTTCAGCCACCCACTTCATTATCCTACTAAAATATTCCATACAAATTACAAAAAGTAAAGGGGATATTGGATCCCCTTGCCTTAGTCCCCTTTTTCCTTCTATGCATCCAAATATTCCTCCATTTAAAGCAATGCTATACCTTGTGGTTGTCCAACGAACTTAAAGAAATATAGAATTTAAGTACTAAACTGCATAAAGAAAATGAAAAATCTAAAGCACACAAGTTGATTTCATTGAACTGAGTTGAAATAGGGAAGTTAAGTTTTGAAAATTGAATGAGGATAAGAGCTTACATGTTTCTGGGCAACGACTAAGACAATGAGTTAATGATGATCAATTTTTACACTGATTTTGAGTACGAGTAATTCAAAGAAACAATAACAAAAGAGTGATTTCATAACAGAGGAAAGAGAAATATAGAAATTAGTGTATTAAAGAGTACGACGAACTCGAATATTCCAAAGCTCTCTAGCCCTTAACTCTCTTACAATGAAAACAATGTCATATTTATAGCTGAAAAAGTATGATTTGAATTTTTTGACAAAAGGAACCGTTTGATAGGGGAAGAGATCAGATTTGACAAAAACTGAAAAAGAGATGAAAACATATCCCCAATAATCCTGATCTGATTGTGAAAGCCTCTGATTTGGATTAGCTTTTGAACGGTAAACAAAAAACTTTAAATTGAAGTCAACTATTAAGGCCCAAGGTCTGCTTTTTTTAGTGGAAGGAAAGAAAAGTGTCTGATGGAGTGAAGAATCAGTTGATCGAGCTCAAAATCCGATGAATTTTTGGGGGATTTTTGCATGTAAAAGGGCTGGTTAGGGAGTTCTTTGTTGACGGAGAAAGGAAGGGCACGTATGAGCTGCGTGCATCTTTTGAGTGTAATGATTTATTGCATTCGGTTCCTTCCTTTGTTTTCCTTGTTAATTTTTGTCTAATATTTCAATATTAATGTTTGTGATGATAGACAACAGAATTGATTGTGTCATAATTGACAACTCATATGTCAAATGGAATTAAGGTTGGATGTGTCACTCATGGAGCACTATGAAATATGTTGCCCCTTCCTAGAAAGGCATTTCAGTTTTTTGATTCCTCCTCTTGTAAAGAAGGGGAATAAGCTTATGCTATAGTGAAGCTAACCTAGACAGGTTTCCAGTTCATATACAAGTAGTAATATTTCATTTATCAGACATATTTTCTCCTTCATATGTTGTTATGGATTAAAATTAAGTTGCGAAAATAATGTTTCACCGCCTTTTCTATTAACCTTATGACTCTGAGAGGCTCAGATTAGTGGATTCACATATGATAAGATATGGTTCTATAATCTGTTGTGGTATAGGATAGTCCATCAAACTGAGATTATAAGTTGGCGTCAAGATCCCAAATAATGAGTATACCATTCTATAAAATATTTTAACTCTATATGGTTAGTTTTTAGTATTTTACGTTATGTATATGGTGATGTAAGGCTACTTGATTATACTCATCATTATATATATTTTTGAACGTAGTTTAAATGATACTTATGCATGAACTTCGGCTTTTTGCTGTAAAGTTCCTTGTATACATCGTACATTTGACGTACTAACACATACTTTTCTCTGCACTACATCCTTTTATGATGCAGATTTTTTGTACTTTTTGATAGACTCGTGGATTTGTTAGGTAGAAACAATATTGGATAAGAGTTGGTGAATCCTCCCTATTAGGGGACTTTATGTTTTAGTTAGGCTTTAGTTTGGTTCTTATAATTTGTCACTGGTTTTGAGGTAACGGGGGGGGGGGGGGGG